>PVJA010003583.1:40226-93950 GCA_004027025.1 Myocastor coypus | reverse complement strand
AAGAAGTTCCAGCTTAGAGACGTGGTGATTTCATTTAAGAACAGAAAATCGGCTTTAAATAAGAGTTGACTTTTTTTTCTGTTTAAATCGAGCTCTAATATTTCAGTAGGCAGCAGTGTGTTTGATAGTACTTAATTATTTCAAACTGCAACTTATCATGTATGATGTAAATCTGATTTATTGTCCTTTTCTTATGTTTTTATGAAGCTTGTTAGCAGAACTCCATTATGGCTGACTGACTCCCTGATGTCAAGAAGGCTATTCTTGTAAAAATATTTAACATAAAAATGAGCCAACAAATCATTGAAATGGCTGTTCTGAACAGAAAAAACAGAGTGTGATATAAAATATTGTTTATAGCACAATTAAAAATATGGCAATATTGGAACAACTATTTCAGCATCATATAAATGAGCTTCTTATGAGGAAAGTGATAATCGCTAACTCCTCGTGGTCTCATCGAGAGCTAATATTTCCTCTCTTTTCCCTTAACAATGCTCATTGACTGGTTCATTGGACTGAACTGCACATGAGTAATTCTAGTCCACATGACTATGCCATGTACACCCTTGCTGGGCTTCTGCCTGAAGTGCCCTGTTATAAAAGCCCTGAAGACAGTTGTGAGCGCCGCCCACCACCTCTTTCTCTCGACTGGTTTCTCCGTCAAGATAACTGAGCATTGTTAGGGGTCTAACTTTTCAGACTAGACTTTGTGGTTTTTATTTTTCTAGTCACATATTCTGAGCTGACCTATTACTGTATTGCAGAAGATGATGACATTGACACTAATAATAGCTTAAGAATGATAATGATATGAGTATTATTTGAGGATCCAAAAAGAATGGCGTAAATGTATTCTGAAGTAGCACAATATTCTTGCCATTTTTCAGATTGTATACATAGAATATAACTTCATGTTTCATGAGTTTTGATACAAATATCTTTTTATGCTATGAATGTTATTCATATCGTAGAGTTTTATCTAGGGGCTTAGACACTTAATTCGTAGAGAATTCTTAGGGTAGCATTCGAATAAAACCAGAGAATGGTGAAAATTTCCAAGTAGATAACAGGAAAACCTGTTCTTTCCTATAGCAGAATGCAGCCTATTTGAGAAGAGAACATTTATGGGTGATTTTTTTTTTGCAGGACCAGGATTCGAACTCACGACCTTATACTTGTGAGCAGGCACTTGTGCCATGGAGCTCTCTCCCCGGCCCCAAGAAGGGAACATATAATGGTTAAACAAAAAATATTTCTATCTTTTCTACCTTGGTTTCAGGGCATATGAGCAACAGGAATCCCTGATGGAGATAATTGGTTTTATATTTTCAGAACCCCCACCCCATTTTTGTCTTTTCATAGTTCAGTGAAAGCCCTTTGTTCTTTTAGCTGGTAATGTCAATCTAATATATGAGATGCAGTGAGTGAGTCTATGAAATGACAGACTAGGCACATGTATATTTTAGCTTTTGAATATGGAGTTTTCATTATGAAGTAAAAGCTACTTTTGGCAAAGGTTGCAGATCTCGGAGTATGTACCATCACTCACCAATCACCGTAGCATAGGTATTGGGCCATATGAAATATCTTGAACTATTTTAAAGAAATGAGAAACTCTGTAGAATGATTGTGTCAGTCATTCTGTGTACTTTCTGTGAGTGAAAAGACCCTGAAGCAGGCTTTATGAAATAGATATGCTCTAGTCATGTTCAAGAAGTAATATGAAATTTGTGTTGACTGCTAACGCTAGGATTTAGGGAAAATATCATTTCTGGGAAAAGCTTCTCAAAGGTGTCTTCAAATGGTCTGAGTGCCCTTCTTTGTTATACAGAGTATAGAATGACACTCAGCTGCCTGTTCTTCCAATATTAGCAGAATTGTCCAGATATAAACTCCTGGTTTCTTATTTTTGGAAAAAAATAATCTAAATAGATACATGACTAATAAAAATTTTCATTTGTTTACAAAATATATCTAATAAACAAATACTTACGTTTAATTTTATGTTTGGGAAATACACATGTATGAAAAATTTTCACTATATAGAAACTGTTTAATATTTGTCATAATGAACATTTGATGATTGAGGCAATGGAAAGTCAAAGTAGATGACTATTGATATAATGCTAAACTGTGAAATAGCATATTTTTACATCTAAAGCCAAGTGCTTGAGTCTAGAGTTCAGACAGATAGGACATTTTCTAATTATTAGCCAGGAAATAAAACAGTACCTGCTGAAAAGTGTAAGAACAGGCTAGCATTTTTCAATTTCTCTGGTTAGAAGATATATTACCATTAAAATTTTGCCCTAATTACTCAAGTATTTCTATGACTTTGCCATGCCTTTGAGTTTTATTGATCAGACTTTTCAGAAATAACTTCTTACAATAATGAATTCAATTTTGAGTTTGATGTCATTGAAAATGTCTTTGCTACCCTTTGCAGGAATGATTGATATAATGAGGAAAAACATCGTGAACCACATGGTTTCCTCCTCCAAGTTCAGTCTTGTCTCTTTCATTCCTGGCAAAAGAACACCTGTTATATTTGTGTCTAGTTGTCCCCACAAAGCCTCATGCAGTCATGGGGCAGGAACTTCTAGAGTTTGAGACTAACTTGTGATCCACTAGGATCATATGTTTTAATGCTTCTGGGATTATGGATCTTAGTAGTGCTGGGATTAAGGGTGTGTGTACTTTCCCAAGCCTGGGGTGATAGCCTCAATGTACTATAAGAGAGACAGAGAAACAGACTTTCTCTGTTGTTCTCTGTTGCCCTGGTTGGTCAGTTGCCTCTGTCACAATTTTGTTACAGTTGTTCTGCTGCCATGAACTGCTGCTCTCTGGCATGTGTCAGTGTGCTTTGGAGCTGGCCAAGTATGGACTGAAACTTCCAGTAACTGAGAGTTAAATAGGCCTTTCCTTCCTTCATTTTGGGTGGTGGGTATTTGTCTCAGCAATGAGAGAATAACTAAGACAACAGCTGAGCCATCTGTTTAATAGATCATTTTCCACCTAGCCTGGTGATCACTTTCCCTAGAAATGATCAGCAGGGGAACATAGCCTTATCTGGCCACAAGGTCAAGTGGTATGGGGATCCTCACCAAGCAGAGGAGAACCATTAAAAGATAGGAAAAGGTCCTGTGCTTCTGATAGATACTAGTATATCTGATATGCCATTTAGAACTTTTTCTTTTTCTTTTTGCACTACCAGGGATCAAGCTTGGAGCCTTACACTTGCCAGTGCCTTTTTTCAGTGAGCTAACTCTCTGGTCTGGTCTACCATTTAGAACTTTGACAGAAATCATTCGATCAGGAGTTAGCAAAGGTGAAACTAATAACTCTGATAAGAGAAGGATAAAAAGACATCTATGTTCTTGTGATGTCAACGATATATATATATATATCCCTCAACAATCTCTGTTACAGGTCTTTTTAAAGAGGAAAGTAAGTCTTTCAATAATTAAAGCAATTTGGGCCTTGCTACACAGCTCAGATGCACAAAAGTTCTATTACTTGAGATAAAGACATCTCTAATGATGGACAGCTGAGCACTTGAGCTATGCAACATACTATGCACACTGCTTTTGGACATAGCAGCACTAAGCATGCAAAAACCTACTTCACATTATGTGTCCACAAGGAGTAGCAAACCAAAATAATTAAATGCCAATATGCGCTCACTAGAACAGACACATTCCAGAAGGTTAACAATATCAGGGCTGTCAAGGATGTGCAGCAATCAAATCTCCCATTTTTTGTCAGTTTTGTTAATTTGAATGCAAAATGATATGGTCATTTTTGAATACCTGTATCTATATCCATGTATCTATATCACTGTAGAAATCTGTACTCAACAAATAATGAAAAGTACCTTGTTTTATATAATATGTCATGACAATGATGTATTTTCTGAAGGCAATGGCATACAATTTCCAACTTCTATAATGACACAGACATCTGAGATTGTATTATGTTGGGAAAATGTGTGTAGGTTACAGAGTTCAATAAAATGAATTTAGGAAAATCAACCACATATACTGTTTTTTAGAACTTGGACATTTCTAAGAAATGATAGCATGTAAGATTTTGTTTTTATTCTACCTATGGCTAATTAAAAATACCTCAGCTTTGGAGGAGAGAAATTTATTATTTCATGGAACCAGAAAACATGCTCTGTTATAAAAAGTAATTAAAAGCATTGTACTTATTTATTCTTTAAATGTAAATTCAATTTTTAATTAACTTAGCTTTCTTAATATTTTAGGACAGTTACTTTTCTGGGCATTCAAGAGACTGTTAAAAGCCTTTAATCATAATATAGTTTAGACAATTAAAAGATGTGCTTTTGCAGTTTGAATACTGAATTTCAGAAGAAACAATGAACAAAAGCTGTCTTCCTCATGCAGATATTAATATCCAATTTTTATTTATAACTTCTGGGTAAAACTATTGTGCCAGTTTGACTTTGCAGGTTTGTCAGTGCTATGCAAAAAGAAAGCTCAGCATGGTGGCACATGTCTGCAATGCCAGCAGTTGGGCCGCTGAAGTAGGATGATAGTTTTAAGTATGAGACCACTCTAGGCTAGAAAGTGAGCTTGAGGTCAGCCTGAATTGCACGATGAGACTCTGTCTTAACAACAACAACAAAAATTCATTTGACAGGCAATTATTTTCAATAACTTCAGAGAAATAATTGTAATCTAGCAAAAACTTTGTTCTTATTTCAGCTTTTATGTATTATTTGTTTCTCTTCTTTTTTATTTTTTCCTTACCAAAAGAGGTACCTCTGTTACAACTTTCTTTTTCTCACCATGACATATGGAAATTATTTTTCTGTACTTAATTTGATAACAAGAAAAGTTTCTTTTTCACAGATGTCAAAATATATAAAGCACGCATTAGACCATCTGCACAAAGCTGTTGTCCATCTGTAATATACTATCCCAAGAAACAGTAATCTGTCTTCTAAATTCTAATGTATCTTTGAAACACTAAAAAGCAACTTTGCATTTATCTAAACGATGACCTAAACCTAAAATGCCCTGAAATTTTCAGTCATAGCTAAGAGTATTTTAATCAAAACATCTAAGTCAAATCACTACCATGCCACATGTAGGAGTAATGATTTTACTTGGGGTACTTTAGCATGAAGATTTTATTTATATGTCACGTTCTATTGATTCCGTGTGTTAATTTTATTTTGAACAGATTGCATAGATTGCAGTTATGTCAGTCAAACACATTTTTTTTCTTCTTTAAAAATAACTGGAAAAGCTTCAATACAATATTTAAATAAACCACATGGTACGGTATATAAAACTCCTAAATGAATGTTTGTATGTAATTTGATCATATGTACACTGAGTAATAATTATGTACAATTATAGTCTGGACAAACAATATTAACCAATAAAATGCCATCTCTGATCTTAGACTTAAGAATAAATTCCATGTACTTTATTATAAAGAGGCCTCTCTAACATGGTAGTTAAAAGCAATCTTTAGTGTAGACAGTGTTGGATTTGAGTCAGAGTTCTGACATTTATGCAATAATTTAGCCTGACTTTACTGGTTGTGTTGTACTGATAAGTTTATGAATATAAGTAATGTAATATCAATGAACGTGGGGCGTGTTGTAGGAATCAGTGCCATAATTAAGGAGTGTGGTCAAGGCCATGAGGAGAGAAGAGCTTTCTGTCTCTCCAGTTTGGAGTAGACTTTGCAGGACATAGGGAAGGCTCTGTAGAGGAGGTAGCAATGGGATTTTGGAACATCTCTGTAGCTTTTTACCCCCAGAATCCTGGACAGTACTACTTGTTACACTTATTGATATAACAATCTTTGTCATTATTAAAAAATCGCAATTATCCATCAATTTTCTTTGTTGAGTGATGAATGAAAGTGTGGCCATCATTAGGGAGCTAATAGTCCTAGAAAAAGTGTCTCTGTGGAAGAGTTTTGTTTTGTGCTTGAGAAATCACTTGGTAAGCCATTTATTATACATAGATGAAAGTAGTCTCACCAAAATAATTTATAATGTGTATGTTTTTGCTTTTCACACAAATTCTATGTGAACATATTGTACACTTACATACATATACATATCTAAATTCATTTATATACAATTTATCTAAGTATTAAAAACAAAATTCCTAAGTAGAGTAAGTTAAGGACTTTGTTTCTGTATTAGTGACTGAAAACAATGATATTAAATTCTTAGCATCATGGGACAAATAAAGAGCTTGAAAATGCTTGCATTCACAATCAGAAAATATATGGAAGAGCTAAATTATGTGGAGCAGAATTCTGTACAATTTGATATCATTTATTAGCTATAATAAGTATTGAACTAAGAAATTCTTTGCTGAATTATCTTGACAAAAATATTTTTATTCCTTTGGGAAACCATTCACAGCAAAGCAAATGGGTAGTTACAGGTAGTGTTGATGTAAATTGCTGTTAGAAATTGTGAGAAGACAATTCCTTTAAAACAGGTAAGTTATCTTTGAATATATGAACTGATAAAACTTGCAAAATAATACTAAATGTTACTTTTGTTTCTGCAATGTATCTGGATTCTACCCTGAAAGACCACTTAATAGGAAGATGTTATGCTTTATACACTCACAACTTACTACTAATAAATGACCTTTACAAACGTAAATAGTACATAGAAAAAAATGGGAATTAGAAATTCTACACATTTAACTAAAAACTGTGAAATAAATGCCATAGTATATTGTGACAGTCATACTTAAATATAAAATGAAATGATATGTCATGCTTTCTGTCTTTCACTAAAATATTTAAGCAGATAAAAAATTGGAATAACCTCTTATAATTTGATGTCAATATATTGTTAAAATGACTAAGAGACAATAATGTAAGAATCAAGTTGTAAAGTAAGTAAAAACCATGAGACATAAATTTCATTTTATCCTGCATGGATACATATTCATAAACTATATTATTATAATAATTGGAAACAACATAGTAGTAATGGCACTACTTTGTTCTTTATTGTCACATCCAAGGTTTTTTCTATATATGATTCTATTGATTTCACTAGCATTTAACGCTAGCAAACAGAATTATGTTTGGCATTTGATATATCACAAAAATCTTTTTTTTTTTTTTTTCTCACTCAGACCATCTTAAGGACAGGTCTTGTAAGGCACATGGAGCTGGGATTGAACCATGGTCCCCTGTGTGTGACTGGGTTTGAGGAGCAGGTGCTTTAACAACTGAGCTAACCTGCAAGCTCTCTTTTACAAACATCTTTGAAAGCAACATTCATAACATGCAAAACTAGAACAAAAATATATCTCAAACTTGTGCGGTACACAGTAAATAAAGCAAATAAAATGTTTGAAAATATAAACCATTATTAAAATATTATTTTTAAAGCAATATGTTTGAATCATCAGAAGAACAATCTAGAAATTAAGACGTCAGAAAGAAAAGACTGACTTGAACATATCTATGATTTTTTATGTATTGGATTAGATTCAGAAAATTTTTAAGTCCTATTGACTTAGAAAAGAATCATTTCTATCAGTATTGCCTGGATTATGCTAACAAATTATTGCTTTGATTTCAGTTGTTAGAATTGAAAATTTTGTAAGGAGACGTTAAGCTTCTTATCATGTAAAAGTCTAACTGGAGATAGGGTCTTTGACTCTATTATATAAGTCCAAGGCTCTGCCATTTTTCACAGTCAAACAAACAAACACGCAAACACAAAAAGAAGCAAACCACCCAAAGGAAGCAGCTTTAGGGTGACCTTCAGCTTCAAAGTTACCTTCAGTTACAGCCCACTTACTCAAACTTATGATAATACCTAGGTAAGAGGAAGACCTAGATGTGTGGTCTGCCTTATTGTGGTCACAGGAAGGGGAGAAACTCCGAGGGTTTTTCGTGAAAAATAAAAGTTATAATGAATAACATTAATCAGAGAGATGTCGCTGCCACATGTATTGTCTCATATTGTGAATACTTTGTGGCAGTTTTTCAAGTAAAGCCTGAATTTAGGATATACAATAAGGTTTTATGCTTCTCTAATGATTTCTAATCTGAATGATGTATGTTCTAGGTAGAAATTTCTGATAGAATTAACTCTATATGTATTTCAGACACATCAAAATACAAAATAAGAAAATTTGTAGAAGCTAAATAACTGTTTATATCAAGTCAAATGACTTACATTTAAAAACCTGTCTAGTAGTTTTTACCAGTTCTGCCAATAACCCACTGAGGTTATGGAATATTGGACTATGTATATGACTACCTTCTCTTAATTCAGTGAGAAGTAATTTTTTTTTTTACCAACAATGATTAGAAAAATTATCATGTCTACATCCTGTGCCCTGAATAGCTACTACAAGTATAACAACATTCATTGTGTCAATTATTGGGAATGTACTACTAACATGTTTTGAAACTGTCACCTTGTTATTTCTTATTGAAAGAAATAAAAACAAAAAGTCTAGGTTAAGCAAAACAAAAAAATCTAGTAATTTTAATCAATATATTACAATTTTTTAAATCTGTCTTTCAGTATTTAACAGATATCTACTGATTTTAGCTGTTAAAAGGAGTAAGGCTGTGTGTAAGAAGTGGATTTTTAGATACAGATACACAAATGCCCTGAAAACAAAATTTAATGTGCACACAGAGCAATCATAATACAGTTGGAGTAGCTTTATGCATAAAAAGACCCAAAACATGATTCAAGATGAAGAGGAGAGACTTAACAGTTAACTCTTCAGAAAGTTATAGAAATTATAAACATATACTGGTAAATTAGAGAGAACAATGTCCTTCCAAATTGTCTACATTCTAATCCCTAGTCCTATGAATGTGCTATATTAATATCCAAAGGTAACCACCACTGTGGTTGAGTTCAAGTTGCTAATCAGCCAACCTTAAAAGAGAAAGACCATATTGAATACCCTGAAACGCCCAGTGCAATCATGAGCGTCTTTAAATGTGGAAAAGTGCCTTGGAGGCAAATGCTGGAAAGACTCACTGCTCTTGTCTATGAACAAAGGAGTAAGAGATGAGCCTATAAATGGAATTGGCTCCACAAACAGTGTGCACCATGCAGGCAGTCTTCCCGGGGCACCAGAGGAGGGGGTGCTTTTGGGAACAACGGACATGGTCACAGCTACTCTAGAGGTGATGGGGACCAGGGCTATGGGAGTGGCAGGTATGACAGTCGACCTGGAGGATATGGGTATGGCTATGGGTGATCCAGAGACTATAGTGGGAGAAGCCAGGGTGGTTATGCTCAATACTCAGGAGGGAATTACAGAGACAATTATGACAACTGAGAGGCTTGTAGATATGACATGCACAAGGAATAACACTTCTCATCCAGGATCATCCTTCCAAATCACTGTATAAAGATTTTTGAAGCCACACTGAAACTTGTTTAGTATATTTCCTATTTTACAACTGAACTCCCAAGGTATCTTGTTAAAGATCTTTTAGAAAGCTCTGTGATATTTTAATTTCCCTCCATTTAAAGTCAAATTTCTGAGACATTTGTAGAGTTATGAGGGTTTTTCCTTATAAAAGTTTTTAGTTTGGACTCTCAATATCTTTGCTTCTGGCACACAAAAAGGTTGTGCCAGACTGATTTTTTTAAAATCATGCATCTGTGTTTTAGAAATATGTATATAATTCTTAATCATACGTAGAAAAATTTTGAATGTGCCTATAAAGAGTCTGCACCAAGAATAGGGTTGCCTAGAGATTTTTTTTTTAATTGAAGATCTACCGTCATGAATATAAGAACTTGAAAATGTTTGTGAATGTCATTTTTTTTAATACTGGAAGAAAAAATATTCTTTTGTGTCTCATATGTTTGGAATGTCCTTCAGAACTAATTTAAAAAAATGAAACCTGAAAAACAAGAAAACAAAATAAAATGAAAGAAAAAACAAACAAAAGAAAAGAAAACTCATTTTTCACTGGGACCTCTAGAAGGAGGGCAGCCCTGAGACACTTCCATACAAACTGGAGAGCAAGGTGACATTTCTCAGCCACAGGCTACAGATGACAATTTTTTTTTTTGTTATTTCACTGAAAATTAAATGCATAAGCCATTGTTAATTAGTTATTTTTGTTTCGGAAATCTGTAACATATGTATTGTTGTATGTTATCCTGTTTCTGTCTTTGTTTCTGCTATTTGCTTTTGCTTTCATTTTTATTCTTTGAAACACAATTAAATTAAATTAAAACACATAAACAATACAAACTAAATTTTTAGTGATTTATTACGTAGAATCAATAGCAAACTAATGGGCTCATATTCTAGTACAGCCACAAATTATAAGAAACATCAGTGATAGAATTAAAAATACACAATGCAGCAGCTAATTCTTGAAATTCAATACATTATTTATAATGGAAAAATACATGAGCAAGTTCAACAAGCCATATGCAGTGTCTGTGAGATAAAAAGTGCAAAAGAGACAAAAATAAAAAATCAAAGAAGACAAATAAAAACTCATATCTATCTATCTATCTATCTATCTATCTATCTATCTACCTATTTCCTGCATGAGAGGGCTCAATGCAGTTGAGAAGTCAGTTCTCCTCAATTTCATCTACACATTCCAGTCAATACTAGACAATATCTCAATAGTTTTCAACAACTATTAGCATGGAAATTCTAAAATATATTTTAAAGCCAAATTGACACCATTAGTTAAGGCATTTTCAGTTGGGAGTGATGGTGTCCAGTACTCTGGAGGCTGAGGCAGAGGATTGCTGCAAGTTCTAGACCAGCCTTAGCTGCAAAGCAATCTCAAGGTCAGCCTGAATGGCATAGCAAGATCCCTCCACTCCGAAAAAATAAAATAAAATAAAGTCATAGGTGAAGGCCTCATACTCACTCACTTAAGAAGCTGGTATGCAGTTATGAGATTGAAAGATACTGTTAAAGATTTGTGTATAAAAAAACATAAAAGTAAAGCAGAAAAGAAAGCTCAGAAATAAACCAGCAAATACATATTTTAAAATATACATTATGAATTGTTTTGAAGGATGAAAGTACAACTCAGTGGAGAATTGATCATTCCCTATCCCAATATTAGAATTGCTAATATAGTGGGTGAACTCATGGGAAGAAGAGGTGAAGATGAAGAAGAGGAATCTCATACACATTACATAAAAATTAAATCAAATATAAAACAGAGACTTAACTCCAAAATATAAGTAAGAAAATTTCAGAGTAGATACAAAATGAGAAAGTGCTATCTTCGTTTTAGGTAAGGAATTCATAGATACATCATCAAGGGAATGAAAAAGTGTGTCACAGATTGGGTAAGCTTTTGTAAGTGAAATTCGTATTTCTGAAAATTGAATTCACTTAAATTAAGAATGCATAAAAAATAAAAGCTCAATAATGAGAAAACAAGTAGTTTCTGAAAATATTGAAGCTGATATTTATGAAATAATATTTTTCATGAAATAATATAAACAAATGGGAAGTAAACATCATTTTTCATTAAAGAAAGTTAAATTCGGGCCCGGTGGAATGGCTCAGTGGTCTAAAGCACCTGCTTGGGGAAGCTTGGGGGGCTTCAGGGACCGCGGTTTGATCCCCAGCACCACATGCTGCGCCAGCCCTGCCCTCGGGGGGGGGGGGGGGGCTGAGCCGGCCATAAAAACGAGTGAATAAACAAACAAAGGTTCTGAAACAAGAATAAAAATAATAAATAAAATAAAAAATTATTTTAAAAATGAAAAAAAATGAAGCAAGTTAAATTAAAACTCCAAGGTGTAAAAATTTAAGATCCAATATATTGGCATCATTTATCTACCTGTACAACAAGAATAAAGTCCTATTACTTAAAGTGTTATGAATAAGCCTGGAGGATGTCATGTGAGAAGTAAAGTCTGTTTGTGTGTTTCCCTTCTTTCTGGAACTACAGACCTCCCACATTTACATTTCATTAATAAAATTAAAGTTATGTGACTTTATATAAGATTTAATTTAATTATGTGAGTGGGATCTATCTCTGTTATTGCATGTTAACCAAGAGTAATTATGACATTGATTTTAATAAATAAATGTTAGCTCAGATTGTACAACCGTGGGCCCTGGAGATAGCTCAGTGGCATAAGCCCTTGCCTGGCAAGTGGGAGATCCTGAGTTCGAGAGACATACTTTAAACCATTTTGGCTTAACTTAGTGATAGAATTATAAACATCATTTAAAAATAACAAAATGGGGCCAGCCAGGTGGTTCAGTGGTCTACAGCACCTGGTTAGGAAAACTTAGGCAACTGCAGGGATGGTGGTTGGAAACCTGACACCACATGCTGTGCCAGCCCCATCCCCAGGGCAGGCTGAGCTGGCCATAATAAAATAAATAGATAAATAAATAAATAAATAAATAAATAGAACAAAATGAAGCTTACTATAATGGTATTTTTGTCCTCCAGACATTTTCCTAATTGAAAAAATTAGCTGTTTAGTAATGTACATCAGCTGAACATATTTAATACTTACCAGTATTACTTAATTATTTAATACTTAACATTCATGTTGGGCTTCAGTGTGTTTATCAGTTAAGATAGGCGAATTTGACTACAGTAAGAAATGCCTAGCAGATCAGGAAAGCAGATTTTGTGAAGACTGACCTGGAGCTCAACAAACTGAAGGGCAAAATGCACCTAGATGTAGCTGGTACTAATAGGCTTGTAGCCTGGAGAGAATGAAAAGGGAAAGAAAGGATAAGTCCTGTTTGGAGAGCTCCAGTCTTGAGCAGGTAGGTGAGCCCTTTGCTACCATGGCCTCTGCACACTTCTCTCTGGCTCTCAAGTTTGGTTAGACTTCCACAGTAGACTCGCATTGCGATTCTCCAGTAAGCTTCCAGGCCTTTGACCTTAGACCATTGCTGTAATCTTGATGTCCTTGTTCTGGGGCTTGCAGCTTCCTGGGCTGGAGCTACTGGATTCTTGGTTCTTCAGCATGCAGACAACGCTTGTGAGTTTCTCCTCGCTGTGACCCTGCACATAGCCACTGTGAATGTGTTAGCCTTTCATCCTATAAGTCCACATACTACAACCCTTTGCATAATAAAACTTACATTTTTCTACTGATTATTTTCCTCTAGATAACACTAATACATCAAGGAAAAATGACATTGAATCCTATACAATTTTTTCATTATATATACAAATATATCGATATTTTCTAATATTAATATCTCTGAATTCCTTATGAGACTAAAAATAACACAGATTATGTGCTCATCAGATCAACTTTGGTCTTGCCACTTAAGAGGATATTCTGATTTTATTACACTTTGAAGGATATGCCTATAACATAGGACAGTTTTATTTTTATAGTTTACAATGGAACTGAATTTTTTTTTTTTTTTTTTTTTTTTTTTAGGGAAGGGTCTATAGGATGTTCAGGTACACAGAGTCTCACTATTAGATTGAACTCCTAGTGATCCGCTTGTTTCGAGTCTCCCAAGAGACAGAATTACAGGGTCACTTGCTGTCTCAGAAAGTCCCTGGGGGTGGGGCAGGCCCAGCAGGCTCTGGAATCAAACCCGCCTGCTTTCAGGCATTTTAATCTGCTAAGCTATTGGCCAGCACATAGAACTGAACTTTTATTAAACTACTATAACCTCTGCATTTTAATTATGTACAAACATGATTTAGAAGTAGTTTTATTAATTTCTTCTGGTGTTCCTTTTTAAAAATTTGTTTTATTTTATTTTGCAGAGTAAAAACAAAAGCAAAAACAGATAAACATAAACAAAGGAAGAAATAGGGTAACATACAACATTGCATACATATAAAAAGAGAAAGAAAAGTTAAGATTTATCGAAAGCAACTGTAAATCAGTTCTATTTTCTCTGTATTTGATTTGTATGTCTTTGTTTCTTAGCAGAATCCCATTCAGCAGATGATAAGCTTGATTACTAATTATAATTCCATCAGTATTTCCATAGATTATGAGTGATCAAAGGAAAAGCTGTGATTTAATTTTATGTTGTCAACTGTAGTTAAGTAGTGTTATGTGATTTGACTTAAGTCATTTAATAATATGATGCCATGGACTAATGTATCTGTGTAAAGTTGTTTTTGTTTTATTTATTAGGAAAGCAAATATGCAGAAGCTGATTGAGTTTTAAATCTTTATGAGTAAATACTGTAAATAAGGTGATAGTTATGGTTTATAATGAGAAAAATCATAGTATTCTTTCATTAATTATTCTGATAGGGCTAGGGAGATACCTCAGTGATCTAAAACATGTGCTTAGGCAAGCTTAGGCAAATCACAGGGACTACAGGTTGATCCCCCATACCACATGCTGTGCCAGCCTCACCCTCGGGGCAGGCTGAGCCAGACACTTGCCACCTAAAAAATCACTGTGATAATGTTATAAGATAGTCTCACCCATCTTTAAAAAAATTGTCATTACCCATACTTAAATGCAATCAGGGCATCTTCTAGATACAAAGCAATAGAAGCATGTGTTTGAGTAGTCTTTTCATGAATTATTCAATAACTTGAACAATTTAGGAGTTTTTACATAATCTTTCAAACACTGTTGTTTTTCTCTCACAAAACTATGGTGTTAAAATGATTTAGAAGAATTTACAAAGGAACACATTCATAACTACAAGTAATATCATATTTCTAGTAAAGAATGAGCTGCTATAATATCCTAAGCCATCACTGTAAAATATTATGAAATGGTTAGTGATTTCATATGTGGTATGCAAGCAAGCATGATGCTATCATGAACACAAAATAATGACAGGAGGTTAAAAGTTCCTATAAATACATTCCTTATTTCAGGTAAACAAATGAAGACTTGCTTAAAATTTGCAGTGTATCAAGCTGACAATGAAATCCTGAAAGTTCATAAATTAGTAATACTAACTTACTAACTCATATTTCTTAAAGCCTAGAAACACGTAAATCTCTGAGTATTTAACTGTAATACTATACTAAGTTATATACATATACACACTAGGAACATAGACAATGAAAGGCAAGTCCACCTAAATGAACCTCTACAAAAGACCACAAATGTTGAAGAGATCAGTGTCTGATACAATTAGAAGTACTTTTCTTAGACAAGTTTAAATGGTAGTGATATGGGTCCTTAAATCTACAGTAAGTGAATTTTTAAGAAAATAAGGAATGCCTTGTGGACCTTGGGACTGTCTGTGTTATGCTGATTTTGGTTCTGTGGAACATGAAAAAAAAAAAAAAAAGTCATGAAGTTGTCATTGCCCAAGTGATGCTTTCATTCTGATACGAATTCAACTGAATTCAACTCACTTAATGCAATGATAGAAATGTATCCTTGATATCTGAAAGTAAAAGTAAGCTTTTGTCCATTGAGTTGTAGCTTTATTTGCACTAGTTATAGAGCAGGCAACACATTTTCTTCATGTTACATTTCTCTTTAGACCCTATGGCTCATAAATATATTTTGTTTTCTTATATTATTTCTTTGTAAGGACCTAAACACTCTTCCATATTAAGGTATTTTAAATATTTCTTTAACTTTATTCACCGACACAGGGTTGAGTCAGTAAACGTGAGTTGATTGAATGTGATTCATTTTGAACTTCCATCTGTAAAATAGAGTTCTAAGTTCTGTTTTTTTTTGTTTTGTTTTTTTCTGAGTTGGAACTTTTTTTTCTTGTAAACCAACCATTTATTTGAGAGAGTATAGCAGTAACTGAAATTACATTAGAAGCAGCATAAATCTGAAAGACAAGAATGGCAGGCATTCCAAGCATAATTTTAGTGTTACCTGTTGTTATCCTCAGTGTGAAAAATATTTTGGTGGTTCTTAGGGCCATTATCTAATTCATCCTGGGTATATAAGTACATGATTTTGCTCCTGCCATGTTTCTTATATTTTCTGCTTGCATTCTCCAAGGTCTGTTGTTCAGTGTTTTTCTTTCATCAGAATATAGCTCCAAATATTTCAGGAATGTATAAATAAATATTTATCTTGCTTAGGAGTGAGCTCCTAATATATAATCCACATACATTCTTGGGTGTCAAAAACTAGTCCATCACTCTTCGTTATTTTTAAGTGATTGGACTATACAAGGATCTTTTGGAAGTTCTGTGCTCTTCATTGATATCAGTAGAATGGCACGGTTTTCTTACTAGTCTGACATCTGTGAGTTCAGAGTAACACTATCAGTCCTGTCAGTGAAAAAGATACATGATAAGAACCTGGTGTGTTCTTTTTGAAAAAGCCTTTCTGTCCACTGAAAACAATGGTGTTTCCTAAAATCTGACAGGACTCATCCTTCAAGTTATGGGAAAATAATCAAAAGATCAATAGGAGTACACTAAGCTTCATGTTTTGCTGAATTGAAATGGCATTTTAACGTCAATCCATCTTGAGCTCTTGGCAAGTAGGTTCGCCAAAACAGAACTTCATGTAGTGCACGTGGTAGAATAGTGAAGAGGTGGACCAGGATTTTCTAGGAATTGTCCTGATGTTGTAATGTCTTAAATATCAAAGTTGATTGGGGCTTATCATTCCCCTCTGTGGCATTTCTTTTTCTAACTTTCTACTCGGGAAGTCTTTCAGTGGTGATAGTACTCCATTTTAAGAACAAAAAGCAAACCTAAGTGTGTATAATGCCACAAACAGCTCTAACTATGTTTCAAAGTATCTTGTGGAAGGGGATATCACATTATCACAAAGGCAATGAGATAACTAATACTCAGGTAGAGTGAAGAAAAGATGACCAATCACGTCCTAGTGAAAAGGCTTTATTGATAAGCATTATTATCATAGAGCTTCTCTTGTTTTTTACTTTAGCCAAGATGGAAATGTGTAAGTCACTGAGACAGAAATAATTTCCTCATTGTAAATATATTTATGCATTTAGCTCTATGTTATTTACTATTTTTTTTCATTGTATTCCAATGAAAATACATCCTGTATTTTCCTGTATTTCCAGGAAAATACATCAAACTTACTGAAAATTTGAGTTAATAGTTCTCTTATAAAATATACTACAATGAAACATCTTGTAATTTGGGAAAGCACTAAAATCATCTGCAGTGTAACTCTTAGTTAGCCTGGGCAATCATGATTATAGAATTAATTTTTCCGTCCATATTTTGGATATCTCTATCTTGAGAGCAATTTTGGTAGTTTACTCTCCATACATGCCTCCATAGCTTTAATTCAATTTCAGACATGAAGAATTAGACATGAAATGCTCATGATTATACTGAATATTTGTAGTTCACTTAATACTATTGCTAAAACAGGCAAAATAAGCCACCTTGGTATCATACAAGCTAACTTTCTGTTTTATGTATATTCGACATTATTTTTGCAACATTTGGCAAATTATTTTGCCTCAACGGTCAAGAAAATGAATGCAAAAGAGGAAAATCCTGAAAGAAATTAGAGTTAACTGTCAGTTTTCTTTCATCTCTGAAGTTTCACAATATCTTTTGCCAGTATTCAGACTTTCATAGCTTGTTTATCGAAATATTCATTGTAATTGAAACTGCTGAAATTTCAAACTTTCTGAAAATTCCAGATATCTCAATGCACCTCCACATCTTATAAAATTGAGTACTTAATATCAGAACAGTTATAGGACCATAGTCGTGGTTATGGTAAGCTATCCCCCTATCATTATTGTTATTTTTATAAGTATTTTTAGAATTTATAAGGCATTTGTGAAATCTATATTTTTGCATCCATGTAGCTGTCTGACATGCATGAATTAAGGACCTATACAGTAGCAACTGTGCTTTATAATAAGCTATGAACTTCTGTGAATGGGGAAAAGCCTCACCGAATGATCCATCTGTCAGCTTTCAGAAGCCAAGCCAGGTTCCAACCTAATTCTCAGCTGTCACTTCTCCTCCAGCAAGGACTCTGTGTGCTGAGTAACACATTTTTTATTTTTATTTTTCTCTATTTCTCTTTACAACATATTAGTGTTATATTTTAAGACCCTGAAAAGATTTTCTTTTGTTCTTTTTTTTTCCATTGGGTTGTTTTTCCTAAAATGTAAGATGAAACTTTTCTTCCATTTTCCACTTTTTTTTTTGTGAGTCGTGGAGCCAGTTTTTATTTTGTAAACTGTATTTTCTACTTGCTGCCATGTGTTTTAGCATTTCAAGAAAAATTCTTCAGGAGTGGTGGGTTGAGTTTAGTGCTGTGGCTATAAAACTACAGTGCTGTGTTGTGATAATCAGCACATAGTGATTTATTAGTAATTCTAAGTATTTATTTTACTTCATTCTTCAATTTTCTTTTGTTTTCTTCCAACCTGAGATTTCACAGACTGTTTTTCACCCCTCTGTATGATGTATACTCCCACCTGGACACCTATTAAAGACACCCCAGCTACAACAGCATACCATACCTGTACTAGAGACTAGCAAAAATTATGTTGTTATTTCTATGGGCCATATCTGTGTTTTAGACCAAGTTCTAATTTCTCACTTGTGTTTTATACTTACATTTTGGGAAAAATATTTTCTCACAAACAATTCTATGAGAGACAAAACAGAAATATTTCCCAGTAAAACTATGAATAAGGATCTCTCTCTCTCTCTCTCTCTCTCTCTCTCTCTCTCAATGGGGATTGAACTATAGCTCTTGTGCTTGCAAGGCAAGTGCTTACTCTACTGAGCTATCTCCCCAGCCCCATGATCTCTTTAAGAACAGCACATATTTCCATATATATGTGACATCTTTATGAATTTACTCTGCATATTTTCTAGAATCTTTCTGGGAACATTTTAAATAATGTTTTTTTATTCAATTTTAATGTACTTTAATTTGGTGTCCATTTTTCATCCCCTAAGGGGAGTAATAACACCAAGTATGATGTTTTCCTACAGAAATTTCATGCAGAATTTCATGCATTACCTAAGAACCAGATTTCACTTACTTTTTATGTTATCCATTGATCTGTACAACAGTGAAGTGTTAAGTATTGAAGGTATACTGGTTGAATAAAGACAGTGACACAACTCATCAGAGGTGCCAATGCATACTGGGAATGATCCATAAGGGCTTTAGTGACAAGAAGACCATAACCTACTGTGTAGGGTGTGTAAATTTCTCTTGACTTCACTCATACAATAAAGAATCTAACAACATTTTTGTTAGTGATGGATATTTCACACAGGTTTAGTATATATAACTTTTGAAATATGAACCAATGTTAAATCTTTTCATGTTGATGACTAAGACAAAATATTATAAAGCTAAAGCTAATTGTTCCATTCAATAAACCAATAGAAATCAGTAGTACAATTATCTTAGCTGTCTTGTGTCTTAGCTCCTTTTATTTTTCATTCCTTCTTCTATTTTTTCCTTTCCATCATCTCAGTTGTTCTTTCTTTTTGAACAGTTTCTTTCTCTTTCACAATACCTATTTTATGTTTCACATATTACTTATTTTTTCAGTTTGTTACACTGGAAGACAAAATGATGTCCATATAAAATATCATGTCATCTGCCAATAATGATAATTTCATTTTTTCTTTTCCAATCTTTTACTTCTCTCTCTTGCCTAGTTATTCTTGCTATTGTTCCCAGAACTATACTGAATGGGAGCTGTGATGGGAAATCTTTGTCTTATGAGAATGGGGTCCTTGAAAGACAGAAGCTAATTTATTCCTACTTCATGCATACCTGATTTTAAAGGGCAGACTTTCAGGTTTTGTCCACTTAGCATGATATTAGCTATTGGTTTGTCACAGAAAGCTTTGAGGTACACACCATCTATATTGATTTTCTGTAGTTTTTTGTTTGTTTGTTTGTTTTTGTCAGGAATGAGTATTGGACCATATCTAAAGCTTTCTCTGCATCTATCGAGATGACTGGGTGACTATTGTCTTTGGTTCTGTTATTATGGTGTACTGCATTTATTGATTTGCCTACATGAATCCATCTCTACATTCCTGGGATGAAACTCACTTGGTCGTGATGTAAATTTTGCTGTGTTCAATCTGCTAGTATTTTATTGAGAATTTTTGCTTTTAGTTTCATTAGGGAAATTGGCCTGCTGCTCTCTATTTGAGATGAATTTTTCTCTGGGAAGTACTTACCTCCAGGAATGAATATGAGAAAAATCGGCATTGAATCTTTTCTCTTTCTTTCTTTCTTTCTTTCTTTCTTTCTTTCTTTCTTTCTTTCTTTCTTTCTTCCTTCCTTCCTTCCTTCCTTCCTTCCTTCCTTCCTTCCTTCCTTTCTTTCTTTCTTTCTTTCTTTCTTTCTTTCTTTCTTTCTTTCTTTCTTTCTTTCTTTCTTTCTTATACTGGGGATTGAACTCAAAACCTTGTGCTTCCCAGGCAGGCACCTAGGCCTCTAAGCTATCTTCCTGGCCATTTTTCTATATTTCTTACAGAATTCAGCTGTAAATCCATTAGGATCTCAATTTTCTTTCTTAGCAAATTCTTTCTGATATTTTCAATTTTGTTGACTGATATTGGGTTATTTAGGATTTTGAGATCTTTATTCAGCTTTGGAAGTTCACATGCCTCTCTGAATCTGTCCATTTCTTTTTTATTTTCCAATCTATGAGCATAAAGATTTTTCAAAATATCAGTGATGTTCTGAATTTCTATAGGATCTGTAGTTCATTTAAAATTTCCTTTATTTCTCTGTGCTCCTCTCTTTGTTTAATCTGTGTCCACTTTTAATGTGCTGAGCAGTTCTTTCCGTGTGGTTGCT
This sequence comes from Myocastor coypus, assembly GCA_004027025.1. Lineage (NCBI taxonomy): Eukaryota > Metazoa > Chordata > Mammalia > Rodentia > Myocastoridae > Myocastor > Myocastor coypus. The sequence goes on along the minus strand of PVJA010003583.1, from coordinate 73,215 downwards.
ATTTATTTACCTAACTGATTATTTCTTATCTAATTTCTGATGTAGCCTCCTGTAGTTGCTTCTTCAGTTTCTATCCTTGCAGGAATGTCAGGTGTACTGCATGTATTGATTTGCTTGTGTGTGATTTCTATGTTCTTCTATGTCAATGTCTCCTTGTTCTGGGTGAAGTGAAGTCTGAACTTGCATTTTCTTCTTTCATTTAGTCATTTTCAACGTTTCAGAGTTCCCCCAGGACTCAGTTTTGCTCTCCCAGAGTGTGTGTGGGGGGTTGTCTGGCAGAGTGCAGTCTCTTGCCTGTTAGGCAGCTCATCAAGATCTCCTAGATTCATTTAAATGGTCAAGCACGCCTGTAATCCCAGCACTCGGGAGGCTGAGGCAGGAGGATTGGTGCGAGTTCGAGACCAGCCTGGGCTACAAAAGTGAGCTCAAGGCCAGCCTCAACTGCATAGCGAGACCCTGTCTCAAAAAGGCAAAAAAAAAAAGATCTATGCATACATGTTGAGTAATCAACAGCTATGGGCAAGTGAAAATTTTTCACTAGTTATGTAGGAAGGAGAGAGAGACAGACAGAGACACAGAGAGAGAGACAGAGGAAAAGGGCTTAGAGCACAATGACTTGAACTGGATTGAGTCACTCCGCATAGCGTATTGTTTGTGTGATATTCCTTATGTTAGCACATTTTCCTTCCTTTCTTCTGATTTCAGTCAGAAAGCATAAAGTTTTTGAGCTCTGTATTATACTTTCATTGAAGATATTTATGATGTCCCAGCTTCAATGGTAATAGAGACTTGGCTGCCGTTTTGCCATTATGAAAAAATAATTTTTTTTCCTCTTTTATTCTCAGTGCTGTTATGAGAGTAGGGTCCTGGAAAGAAAGAACTAATTTACTCCCATTTCATGTGCACCTGATGACCACTGATACTGAGAAGAGGGTGCCCACACAGCCCCACTCTTTACGTGCAGGAATTATTCTCTTCCTTTGGGTATTAGAACAATAGTGAGATACACTTTACTTTGCTCGTTCTGAAACACATTAAAGCACACTTTCTGTATCACAACGGACAGGTGAAGTTCCCTGTTGGTGCAATCACCCCAAATAGAAAGAACTGTGCCTCCCAACCAGGAAGTGCATGGCGGGGTGGAAGGCATTACAGCATTCACCTAAAAGTGGAAGGTCATCATTCATGATCGCTTCATTCGTGGGCAGATGTTAGTGAAAAGACAGCTTGCCAAATTTGCCCACAGGTGAACCTAAATCTTAAAGAAAGTTGTTGGTGGGGACCCTGAGTATTGGTTATTAAATCACAGACAAAAACACACTGAAAGAGGGCCGGCTTGATAGCTCAGAGGACTCAAGTGCCTACTTAGGGAGATCACAGCCAGGGTTTGATCCTTGCGTTTGAAGTGTTGGCCCTGCCCCTGAGGAGTGCTGAGATTGTGACTGAGACTGAGGGTGGTGGCGCGCGCCTGTAATCCCAGCACTTGGGAGGTTGAACTCAGGAGAATCACTACCAGTCTAATCTACATAGTGACACCCTGTAGGCCCTGTACTAAATACACACAAACAGATAAACAAACAAACCAAAACCCTCACTCAAAGGCTCACTGAAGGGGAAGCATTCTGAGCTCTGTGTCCTCATCATTTTCCCTCAGGCTGGTGTCCTCCTCCGACTAAAATTTTAGAGGCTTTTTCTGCATTGTGTTTAAACTTCTGTTTTGAAAGGGAAGCTATTTCTTTTATAAAAACAAATGGCAAGGCAGCAGTAGGAGTAAATCACATTTAAGAAAAAACAAAACAAAACAAAACATAATACATTCCGAGGTATTCCTGAAAGAAGTAATATTCTATGCCCATGATGTCATCTTTAGACAACAGACAGTCATTAAAGCCACTCTGAGGTTGCCAAGATTCCTAAAATTATTTAACATTGGATTTATTTCATAGAGTAGCGTAAGGTATGTCTTTTCTCTGACTTTGATTATTGCTTTTTGGGCATGTTGATACCTATAGTGAGTTTAGACCTACGGTAAGTCTATATACATTCTTCTTGATTTAGCCATGGATACCTGCACGGAGCTTCTTTAGAGAAAAGGTATTTTGAAGATAATTTCCCCATTCCATGTAGTACAGTCAGGTTCCCTTTCTGAGCAGTCTCCCCAGCAGGTTTACTTGCATGCAGAAACGCATCCACAGTACGCTACCTGGAGCTAGTACATACGTGATTTGGCATATTCCTGGCCTCGTACTTGTCCTTCACCTGATACATTTCTCTCACTCGAGTAATGGGAAATGGATCTAATGTTCATGAACTAATTTGAATATTTCATTTTTCTTCCACATCCATGTCTTAATGGTGTGGAAGCATCAACGGATTATGATCAAATGTCAGCACTATTTCAGTGAATAAGAGTGTTCACTGCAACTATTGCAAACAGTCTATTTCTTTGCCAATACAGTAAAGCATCAGAAAGACCTCTTGTAGCCATAGCAACATAACCATAAGCTGCTCAATTTGAGGCTTTCTTTCGTAGATCCTATTCCCCCTCCATTTTGTAGAAAATTAGAAGCTAATGGGACACAGCTGCCTTCACTTTAGTTTGCTTATTAAGCTAAATTCAAATTCTGTCTTGTTTTATTCATTTAATTAATAGGGCATCTGTTTTTGACATTCTAATATTTGAAATGGTGAGATTTATAAGAAAGCTGCAAAAGAAGAATTTTGCTATAAGATATCCAGGAAAAATTCAGGCAATACTTTTGATTATTTTATTAAAAATCTTTCACAAATAAAATAGCTTACCTATAACAGATGATGTTATTTTCATTGAATTAGTCATTAAGACCTAAGTGGAGTTGATACCAAAAGAAAACCATTGACTCAATATGAGTAATGTAGTCACCAAGTTCAACTGTTAGGTTTATTATAGTAATATGACAACTGTAACCACAATTCTTTGTTATAGTATCAGATTAAGTGGTTTTATGCTTACAAACTATATTTGAAACATGTGTCTCAAATATTATTTATCCTTAACTCTGAGGTTCAATATGAAACTTTCGGATACATTAGAAATTAGGTGAGTATTTAAACCTATAGTTGGAGTACATGATTCTCATAGTTTGGAATTCTGAATATCTACTTTTATTATTTAATAGGTAATTATCAATTGTTATTTATTACATTATGAAATAGACTATATTTAATTTATCCTTTCAGTGCTGGTTAGAATTCTACCCTAAGTGAAGACTAGATTTTTTAATTCGGTCATTCCTTTGTTTGTCCAGTCAACTGCTCAAGAGGCACTCAAAGACTTGCTGAAGAGTTATTAGTCATATAACTAGATATTGCCAATATGGGTGTGTAGTAAAATACAAGTTCTATACATGGAGACACATACAATATTCGAAATATAATTTCACATACATAAAATCATATAATATTTATGGTGTAGATGTACCACATTTGAGAAGTACATATTTAGTAGAACATACATGGATGCAAATATCTACCTTCAGTTGCCACAGGAAAAAGGAAGGTTTGGGGAAGCAAGTCCACGGATGTAATGTTTAAACTGAATTCTGAAGCAAGGATAACCGCTTCACCCCCACAACAGTTGAAAGCACAGTGGCATACAAAATGATAAGCATGAGAAATTGCAGTTTGTGTTTTTTAGTTCTTCTTGGACATCTATTAATGTCAAAGCATGCTCTATTGTGTGAAAATCTGGGCGGGAATTTAATCTTCAGGGCATTTCCAAGAACTGGTTGCACATCTGTTCAGCAACCCTAATTTGAAAAAGAAACCAGCAATTATTATGTATCCTGTATACACTAGTGTGATGATACCCATTTAGATGCCATATCTAATCAGCTTTATTATTAGCTCTACATGACATGTAAGACCACACAGGCTAGGAGGTTAGGCGAATGCTTGAACTGCTTAGGGGCAGAGATATATCTCCTTAGCTTTAAAAGTACACTCTCCAAAGCATCAATTCTAAGCCACTGCCCTAGAGATCAGAGCTTTTGAAACAATGAAGGTGGTAGAAGAGATCAGATCAAGAAGAATAGAGGTAAAGAACTGTAGTCTCCCTCTGGTCATGCTTCCAGGGAAGGTCTTTTCTTTAAAGTGCCAAGGTAAGAAACATATAGAAAGACTGTGAATAAGTAGTTCTCCTAGTGTGAGTCTCAGGCTTTCTTCTCCTAACCTTCACTACAATGACTGATTTATTATATGTGACCCTTTCAGTGGACTACATTTTGAGCCTAATTCTCATTACACTTAAATGTTCTGGTAACTTCCCTGATGCCTTAGCTCTTACAGCACCATATAATCACTGATACTATTGCATTTGTTGATCACACAGTATCTTTTGCTGTTCTCTTTTTCATACTTGGGAAAGTATCCTGAGCTGGGCCATACCACATATATATATATATATATATATATATATATATATATATATATATATATATATAATATATTTCTGCTTACCATACCTAGCATGCAGAGTCACTATGTGATTTTTCAAAATGTAGAAACTTCAGAAAAAAATTCTACAAGTTCACTATGAATTTATAGTAGTAGATTCAGACAAGAAAATCACAAATGTCAGACACATAATCAAACTTTCTCTGAAAATGTGGAAAAAGACAAATGTGACATCCAGATAAGCTAGAAAGGAGTCCTGGAATGAAGGTATAATCTGCAGATTTGCAAGGCAGTATGTTGTTTGTACTGCGCAATAGACAGGTCATAGTCCAATTCTAGGTCTTATGGGTTCAGTGCATATTCCCAGAGCTAAAGGGAAAAAGAACCAATCGGAATGCTGTCATTCCAAGACCAGCTCTAAAAGGACTTGGAACATAAGCCAGCTACTGAGAACAGAATTTGGGCTGGAATAATAGAGCAAGTGTGTAGTCAAGCAACTTGTTACAGTCCCAAATTTAGTCTCATGAACAATACAGAGGCCCAATTTCAAAAGCAGAAGAGTCTGTATAAGCATACTATGAACCCAGATTGCCTAATCATTGTGAGCAGAAGACAACTGAAAACCACATGCATGCACTTTACTGGATGCTGGTAGACACTCTATAGCTTCTCCCTACATCTCCCTGCTGGTACAAATGGTGGAAGCCAGTGGCTCCAAGGTCCCTGGCCTGGAACTCTTCACTTCATGTGTGAGCCGATGACTGATATTCAGCATTGCATCCAGGAGGGATTAAGAAAGCAGTGGGAACGGTAGATTTGCCCACTGAAGCTTTCATCTCATTTAAGCAACTGGTTACTAGATTACAAGTAAACTAAATAGAAACCTTCAAATTCTCACCCATAGTGGATCTCCAATTACAGTATGCCATGACTCACTGAGATATGATTATGAATTTCTATATATTTCCTGGGTTGGAATGTGTCTTCGATTCTGGGGTAAAGTCGGTCCTAGAATCCGTAATTGAAGATGAATTTAGAGGCCCTTTTTGTTTTTAAGTTAGAGAAATTCAGGAATATGACATTAGAATGCTTCCTTAGAATATAATATTTCAACATGCTTTCTGCACTGAGGTTATAGCATGATATACTGCTGGGATCAGCTTGTGTTCCTCTTAGTTTTTTCTTGTTTTACATGATCATTGAAATTAAGACTTGAAAATTATCAGCTTCACAACCATTTATCTTAGATTCTTTCACTGAAATAAGATGATTTCTCTAAACTCATTGGCTTCTTTAGCCACACAGTATGACAAACTGCATCCAGAAATTTACAGATTGCTTTGTGAAGTATAAGAAACTCCATGGCTCATGTATTTTGCTGTTTTTCAATTTTTGAGATTGAGTTTTGCCATGACAAAAAGAATCCAATAATTCTGATAGTGTAAAAATATCTGAACTTAGTAGTATATAGTAGATATTTATAAAGTATCTTGAACACATTTCTGGCCTTTATTAATGGGAGCTCAGGGACCCTCAGCCACAAGGTGAACAAGATAGCTTGATACTAGAGAAGGAGCTGGGAACCAAGACATTTCAAGTCAGTGGCTTTTCTGGTCAACAAGGAGAACATAGATGAAGAAAAAAGGCAAAGGGCCAGAGAAGACATTCTAGAGATAAAAAGCCCCTGGAAACAGAGTAAAAGAGAAGGATTAGGTATTGGGCAAACGATGATAACAGAACAAGAAGCAAAAAGGCAAAAGTGAGACTTAAGTGAGATTGCTCAGAGTTTCACTGCAAACATTTGATTCTTTTGTGATTCTTGTGTGGTAGCTAGATACCTAATCTTGAAGCATGCAAGGCTAATTTCATGCTTTTAAAATATAAGTGAAATACTGTTTTCCCTTCTGATGATTATGTTAAACTAGTTTTTTATAGACATGCATGAATACTTTTTTTCTTCTTTTCTAAGAAAATGGCTTTCTTACAATTTCTTTAATGTGACCATGATGCAATTTTTGAAAGATGTAATCTGGTTTCTTAATATTATAATAGTTGGCAAAGTATCTTCAGGACTGAAAACAAATGGTTCGCTGAATAATGAAGTGAATATATTATAATATGAGGTATTAAATGACTGAAATGGCATATGAAAATTTGGAAATTTATTTAGGTATAACAAGTATGTGTTTTATAGCTCTATGTTTCGTTTGTAAGTGTCAGATAAACAACAAATTTTCAGAAATGAACTTCTGTTTGAAAAGAGAAAGAACACATACATACATTATATATATATGAACATATATATGTATATATATGTATAATACATCATATATATATGTATAATACATCATATATATATATATATATATATATATATATATATATATATATATATGAACCAGGAATCAAACTCAGGACCTTGCAATTGCCAGGGAGGCACTGTGCCCCCGAGCTATCTCCCCAGTCCCAAAACACATATTTGAAATGTAAAATAGTGTAAACAAAGGACTGGGTTAAATACCTGTATCAGACAAAAGAATGCAAAACTAAAATTAAATACAATACTTACGAAGTGTTCAGTGTACCTTAAGTTCTGCCCAAGTGGTACAGCCCTGAAATTATCATCACCAGGAGTGGCAATCAAAGTAGGTTATGAATAAGCAAAGAATAACTAGATAGAGAATGGTAAAGCCACTGGTTTTATCAACTATCCAACCACGTCAGGGGTCCAATTCTAGAATTTTCTGTCTTATTTTATTCTACCACATGCAAAGCTGCCCTCCCCTGAAGTTTGTTTTTACAAGGTGCAACAGCAGAAGCCAACTTCAGTACCAATATGCAGGGCTGTAGATGAGCTCCCTGGTAGAAGAAATGCTACTGAATGCTATAACTTAATGATGTAGAGAGGCAAGAGACACTGCTTTTGCTGTTTTGATTTCATTTTCTTTCTTTCTTTTTAAATTTTTATCTCACAACAAACTATCTCAGTTTCACTGTAAGTGCTATTTGACTATATTACTAAAGTACTTGCGCTCAGAAGTGCTAGTCACTCTGTGCCTGTGTGTGTGTGTGTGTGTGTATGTGTGTGTATGTGTGTGTGTGTGTGTTTTAGCTCTGGATTTATCACATCACAAACCTATTTAACAAGTAGGCCCAACCATATTCTTTACTTTCATCACTTCTGAATTATTCTTTCCTCAAATGAGGAACTCTGCTCCTCCTCAGCATTCCAAATCTGAGTGTTCATGCTCCTGTCTGCACCATGGAAATTTTGTCTTCTGAATTGGATCGGCACAACTTACAAAAGATCAACAACTACCCACAGGGCCTTAATTATTTTGTGCAGATTCTGCTCATACAAGCAGTAGTTGTGGGGAAAAACGCAGGAAATTTAAAGAATATTATCAAATACATGCCTTTGGAAAGTCACAAAAGACCTGGACCATATTGAGGGCAGAAGATGAGTTCACAAGCCAGTTGGCAGTGGTGGGCTCTTAGCGGGCTCACTACTTAATTGGTGTGGCCAAGCATCAAACTTGGCAAAATAGAGCAGGGGCAGATGTACCCAGAAAAGAACTGAGTCATTTTGCCATAATTTAGTCAAAGAAAATGCTGTAAGAGCTCATTTTTGAGAGGCATGCTGTGATTATAAATCTTTGAATGATTTTATAGTGTTCAGTAAGGTAAAGACAAGATAGGAGTATGAATTTCCAAATGGTCATCCCGTATACAGTTCCATTGTACAGTGATTGGTTATTATGCTGGCTTCACTTTGGCTCAACCGTAATGACCAAAGAAGGGTGGAGAGGAAAGTGCAGTGTGCCAATTACTTCATTAGGAAAAACCTACGAAGCTGCCAATGTGTGATTGAATCTATCTCAGGAAGGTAAACAAAATCTCCTGGCCTTGGTTACATGAAACAGGCCACTTAAGAGTGACTAAGTTCATTTTTTTTTCCATTAAAGTGTCTCATAGAGAAGAAGCTTTAAGGATAGTTTTGATATTTCGAACTCTTTTATAATAGACAGGTCATTTCAGAAGATATAGAGGACATAATTTGAATAGGAAAGCTTAAATAATTATTTTCTATTCAGATGAAATCAATTACCAAATGGGAACAAAGAGAATGCAAAAGAGAATCCTATGATGGAGGGAGAGGGACCTATGCACTGATTCATGTCTCCCTAAAAAAATATGCTAAAACCCCAACTTCAAGACAACTCTGATTAGAGATGGAGTCTTTAGTGAGTCATTATGGTTAAATGAGGACACAAGAACGGGATCCTAAACAATATTGAGTGGTGTCCCTAGGAAACACTTGGTTAGGGTATAGGTCATACTCACAGAAGAAAGACCATGGGAAGCCACCTAAGCAACAGGAAGAGAACCTGCACGAGAAAGCAAGTTTTCTGGCATGCTGGTCATGGGCTTTCAGCATGTATAACTGTAATGAAATGAATGTCTGCCGTTGAGGCCACCTCTTGCATGCTACTTTGTTATAATGGACAGAGCTGTCTAATAACATAACCAAGGAAAGAACCACTGTGAAAAAGGAAGACCTCTGATAGCTACAAAATTTTAAAATCCTTAGAATGGTATGTACTGCATCCTATTGTATGATGAAAGAGTTTTGTGCATGGTTCTGAACTACAGCTGTCCCTCATTTGATCGCCAAGGTCAGACCAGCAAATAGATCTTTCACATCTTCTACCAACTGTGAGGAGAGAAATGTTTTAGTAACATTAGCAAACAACGATAGCATACAGTGAAAGCATTGACGTTACTGAGGGAGACTCACTGGCACTAAGCACTCACCACCAGTTATTTCCTTAATTGAATTTAGGGAATATGAGCCAGATTCAGGAGAGATTATTTTCATAATACACACAGGCAATCCCCTCAGGGGATCCAATGCTTGGATGTGCCAGAGAAAAGCTCCATCACTCTCACAAGTAGGTGAAACATCTCCAGATTTGCCCACAGAGGTGTTACTCCCACCTTGCCAGAAAACTCCTCTCTGAGATAACCCAAGGGTGCTTATTCTTTCTCCAATCTCTTGAATATTTTGTTAGTCTTAATCTGCCTTCAATTCCACTACAGTTTAGACTTGAACATTTCTAAGAGTATTGTTCATAGTTTTCCCAAGCCATGTATCTTTTTGTAGACATATACAAGCACATTTAAAAATTTAGCATCTGTCTCCTTTTTCAATAATTCAGTGAGACTTTGAATTCAAGAAAAGCTCCAACACAAAGAACCTCCTCTTTAAAATTTTTTCCTTGGTAACATTTGTGGGTGTTGCTCAACAAGTTGTCCTAGGTTTTTACATTTTTGAAACTCTGCCTTGAGAGGAAGCATTCAGGTTACCTCATAAAATTACACACACACACGCACACACACACACACACGCACACACACACACACACACACACACACACACACACACACAATCTTATCCACTTGTCCCTTCTTTGAAAAGTTCCACAGCTCATGTTTTATTTCCATCCATGAGATTCATGTCAATAATTAAGTACTCCTGGGCTTCTCCTGCTTGACTTTCAGTCCCAAACCCATCTGGCCCACCTGGTAATGACCCTTGGCCTGCCTCCCCCCCATCTTTTTTTAAACTCCTCCTGCTCGTGTTCCAGTCCTAAACCCATCTGGTATCTCTTCTGGCAACCAGTCTAGCCCGTGCACTAGCCAGGTAAGGACCCTCAGCCCGCCTGCTTTTTTTCTTTCAGCTCCTCCTGCCTGAGACCCAGTCCCGAACCCACCTGGCATCTTGTCTGGCAACCCATCTAGCCTGCGAGCCTACCAGGACTCCTGAACTCCACAGCTCCAACCCCACACACAGTGCTGACCCACAGGGACTCACAGCAGCCAGCAGCCCGAGCTCTGACACGCAGCCAGGCACTTCCAGAGGGGAACTAACTTGGGGGATCCAGACCAAACTTCCATAGACGCTAACAGCATAACTTCACCAAAGTGCAGAGATCACTTCCATACAAAATGACAATCACAAGGAGTAAGATGCAATCTCAGGGCCCAAGCCCACCCAAATGAATTATAGGAGACACTACCATGGAAGAAAGTGGGAATCATACAGATGAAATCTCTGAATCGGTAGCATCTGAGGGAGACAGACAAGTGCAGAAATGTATAGAGCAACTCGGATCAGAAATAATATCTGAAGTAAAAAAAGAAATGCATGAAGTGGAAAAACAACTGGAGAAACGTACAGAGGAAACCAGAGCAGAAATAATATCTGAAGTTAAGAAAGACAAGTCTAAATTAGTAGCATCTGAAGTAGGAGACCAACTATAGAAAGGTAGATAGGAAAACAGAACAGAAATAATCTCTGAACTAGAGAGAGAAAGGATAACTACAATGAGAGACTTCAATACTACTAAAGAAGACATTGATAAAAAATTAGAGGAGAATAGAAAAATGATGGATTCCCCGATGGAGCAATATAGGAAATAAATAGATCACATGAAACAGTTTCAAAGAGATATACAGGAAAATAAAATCTCAATCACAAGTTGGCAAAACAATATGAACGAAAGTGAAGATAGAGTTTCAGATCTTGAAGACACAGTTGTAGCCAGTGAAAAAGTAAGAAAGGATGTCTTAAAAACAACTAGGATGCAGGAAAAAAAAATTCAACATCTACAAGATGATGCAAAAATGAACAACGTGAGATAAATAGGAATCAATGAGAAAGAAGGAGTCAATACAAATGATATAAAAAGAACATGGGCAGAAGTAATAGCAGAAAAATTCCCAAATATGAGAAAGCAATTGGGCATTCAAGTAACTTAAGCATACAGAACTCCAAATAACATCAATCTGACTAAAAACACACCCATACATATAATAGTCAAGATACCAGAAATCCAGCAAAAGAATATACTAAAAGCTGCTAGAGAAAAGAAACATCATATTTAAAGGAAAACCCACCAGAATAATGACAAATTTCTCTTCACAAACCATGAAGTCAAGAAGAGTATGGATCAGAATGCTTCAAGTCCTCCATGAAAACAAATTTCAGCCGAGACTACTATAACCACTAAAACTCTCCTTCAGTACAAGGGAGAAGTGAAATATTTTCATGACAATGAACAACTAAAGAATTTCATGATGTCAAAGCCAATACGACACAGTATTCAAACAAATATTTTAGAGAGGGACCAAAACGACCTAATTTCAACAAATGAGAACAGAAAGATCCCACCAAATAGAGTAATCAAATAAACTTAGGAGAAAAAGTGGTAAACAGTAGTAAATAAAAGTCATGTCAATCATAAATCAATATATTTCAGTTATAACCATCAATGTAAATGGTCTCAATTCTCCAATTAAAAGAAGTAGACTTGCAGAGTGGATAAGGAAACAAAGCCCAACAATATGCAGTATACAAGAAACACACCTAACTCATAGAGAAATGCACAGGCTTAAAGTTGAAGGTTAGAAAACAATACTACATGCTCCATCACCTCATAAAAAAGCAGAGATAGCAATTCTGTTTGCAGACAGTCTAAACGTGAAGTCAAGATTGATCAAATGAAATAAAGAAGGCCATTACAAATTGGTTAGGGGAAAAATTCATGATGAAGAGGTAACACTCGTAAATATGTATGCACCCAACAAGGAAGCAGCAAGTTATATAAAACAAACCTTAATGGACATGAAAAATCTCATATCCAATACCACAATCTTAACAGGAAACCTCAACACCCTCTTATCAGAAAAAGATAGGTCAAGCAGACAAAAATTATCAAAGAAGTAGCAGAACTGAACCAGAACTTGGAACAACTGGATTTAGTGGACATACATAGAGTGTTTCTCCCAACTACCTCAAAATACACATTTTTTCAGCTGCACATAGGACATTTTCTAAAATAGATCACAAATTAGTGCATAGATCATGCTTAAGTATTTGCAAAAAATCAGGAAATTATCCCATGCATAATATCTGACCACAATACAATCAAATTGGAAATAAATAACAAAAGAAATCATAGGAACTCCAGGATTACATGGAAATTAAACAACACTCTGCTCAGCAACCAGTGGGATACAGATGAAATTAAACAAGATATTAAACAGTATCTATGATTTAATGAAAATTCAAACACAACCTACCGGAATTTGTAGGATGCAATGAAAGCAGTTCTTAGAGGGAAATTTATACCTCTGAACTCACACATTAAGAAAATAGAACAGGAACAAATAAACAATCTTACGCAGCACCTAAACTGACTAGTAACAGAAGGGCAAACAAAATCTAAAGACAAAAAAAAGAGAAAAAAGGGAGGAAATTATAAAGATGAGAGCAGAAATTAGTTCAATTGAGACAACGAAACAGTACAAAGAATTAGTGAACTCAAAAGCTGGTTCTTTGAAAGATTAAATAAGATTGATAAGCCCCTAGCTAATTTCATCAAAATGTGGAAAAAAAGGACTCAAATTCAAGCAATAAGGAATGAAAAGAGTGAAATTACTACAGATCCAGCAAAGATACAGAGGATCATAAATAGCTACTTTGAGAATCTTTACTCTCACAGAATCGAAGTCACAGATGAAATGGACAGATTCCTAGAAAAGTACAAATTACACAAACTGAATCAAGAAGATATTAGAACTCTCAATAACCCAATAACAGCAAATGAAATACAAAATATAATAAAAAGCCTACCGACAAGAAAAGCCTGGGACCTGATGGATTCACCTCTGAATTCTACAAGAAATTTAAAGAAGACATAACCCCAACAGTCCTCAAACTCTTCAATGAAATAGAAAAGGAAGCAATCCTTCCAAAATCATTCCTAGAGGCAAGTATTACACTGATACCAAAACCAGAAAGAGATGTAACTAAAAAAGAAAACTACAGACCAATTTCTCTCATGAACATAGATGCAAAAATACTCAATAAAATCCTCACCATTAGAATACAACAAATCATCAAGAAGATTATACACCACAACCAGGTAGGATTCATTCCAAGGATGCAAGGATGGTTCAATATATGCAAATCTATAAATGTAATGCACTATATCAATATAGCCACGATAAAAAAATCACATTATCATCTCAATTGATGCCAAAAAGGCCTTTGACAAAGTCCAACATTAATTCATGTTCAAAGTTCTACAGAAAATTGAAATAGAGAGCCTCTACCTCAACCTGATAGAAACCATCTACAGCAATACAACAGCTAGCGTAATTCTAGTGGGGAAAAACTGAAGTCTTTTACTCTCAAATCTAGTACAAGACAAGGATACCCCCTATCACCACTCCTATTCAATATAGTTCTGGAATCATTAGCTATAGCCATTACACAAGAAAGAGAAAGAAAAGGGATAAGAACAGATAAAGAAGAAGTAAAAGTATCACTATTTTCAGATGACATGATAATCTATTTGGAAGATCCAAAAAACTCCACCAAGAAGCTACTGAAAATAATACACAAATTCAGTAGCATAGCAGGTTACAAAGTCAACACACAAAAGTCAGTGGCATTCCTCTACACAGATAAAAAAAAAAACACACTGAGAGAGAAATTAAAGAAACAGTACCTTTTATGATAGCACTGCAGAAAATGAAATGCTTAGGAATTAACCTAACTAAGGAAGAAAAAGACCTTTTCAATGAAAATCACTGTACTCTGAAAAAAGAGACCCTAGAAGATTTCAGAAAATGGAAAGATATCCCTGCTCCTAGATAGGAAGAACCAACATAGTGAAGATGGCCATACTCCCTAAATTGTTATACACATGTAATGCAATTCTTATCAAAATACCATCAACACACTTCACAGGCCTGGAGAAATCACTCCTCACATATATTTGGAACCAAAAAAGACCCAGAATTGGAAAGACAATTCTGGGCAGCAAACATAGGGCAGGAGGCATTACAATTCCTGACCTAAAGCTATACTACAAAGATACAGTAATAGAATCAGCATGGTACTGGCAAAAAATAGACCTGAGGATCTGTGGAATAGATTAGAAGATGCAGAAGCAGATACAAATACATTCATCCACCTTATCTTTGACAAAGGGGCCAAACATACTTACTGAAAGAAAGATAGCTTCTTTAACCAATGGTGCTGGAAAAATTGGCTCTCTACGTGGTGAAAACTAAAACTTGACCCTAGTCTATCATCATGCAGTAAACTAAATTTGAAACGGATGAACGATCTAAATATTAAAAGAGAAACATTAAGTCTCCTGGAAGAGAAAGTGGGAGAAAATCTTGAAGACATTGGAGTAGGCAAAAAGTTCATGGACAGAAATCAAATTGCACGTTTAACACTTGACAGCATCAACAAATGGGACCTTCTCCAGCTAAGAAGTTTCTGCATGTCAAAGGAAATCACCAACAGAGTGAAAAGACGACCCACAAATTTCAAAAAGATTTTAACTAATAAGAACTCAGACAAATGTCTTCTATCTAGATTATATAAAGAACTGAAAACCATTAGTGTCCCAAAATTCAAAGACCCAATCCAGAAGTGAACATCTGAGATGAACACACACTTCTCCGAGAAAGCAATTCAGCAAGACTGTAAATACATGAAGGAATGCTCCACATCTCTAGCCATTCGTGAAATACAAATTAAAACAGCACTTAGATACCATCTCACCCCAGAAAGAATGGCTATCATAAAGAAATCAACCAGCAATAAGTGCTGGAGAGGCTGTGGAAAAAAAAGCAACCCTTCTCCACTGCTTGTGGAAATACAGATTGATGCAACCATTATGGAAATCAATGTGGAGGCTCCTTAAAAAACTAGAACTCGAAATCCCATTCAATCCAGCTATCCCTCTATTGGGAATTTTCCAAGAAGAACTGAAAACATCATACCATAGAGGCATCTGAGCACCTATGTTTATAGCAGCCCAATTTGTAATTGCCAAATCTTGGAAACGACCAAAATGCCCATCATTTGAAGAATGGTTAAAAAAGTGCTATTTTTATACAATGGAATATTACTCAGCTATAAAGAATGACAAAGACTTCATATATAAATGGATGTATATTAAGCATATACTCATAAGTGAAATAAACCATACCTACATTTATAAATATCATATAGTCTCCATAGTATAAGAAATGTAAAGAACAAATAAAAATGGAACAGCATAACACAACTGAATGGAAATCAAAGATTTTTGAAGCAACACTAAATCTATGCCTGAAATGCATGTCATTTGGGACTTTCAGTTGTGTGCTGCTTCTACTGTAAACTCAGTTACTGCTATACTCTCTCTCTCTCAAGTAAATGATTGGTTAACCAAAAGATAAAAAATTAGTAATTGATAAAAGATAAAAAAGTAGTAATTGAGAATAAGTGACTAGTCAAAATACCATACGCTTGACAGGCTACAATTTTGTACATCCTTAGATTTATAAATGTCTGTGTAAAAATGTGTAACTATTTTTATAACAATCTGTAGAGATTTATTAGAATATCAATGATTGAAGGAAAATACCAATGTCAAGCTAAGTCTAAGAAGAATGATATTTAGAAAGGCAGTGAGGCTGAGCTAAATTACCTATGTTATGAAGTAATTGTATCCTGAAGCTTTGCTGGAGGATTGAGAATGTAAGTTAACAGAACAAATATTGGAGAAAAAGAAGGGCTCTGAGGATAGCCATCATTTCAGCTCTAGCCCCTCAAGGTCAGTGAGGACTCAGGACATAAGAGAACCTGTGCTGCAACATCCTATAACTCAGGCGTTTCCCAAATTTTCTTGTCAAGGAGATTATGGGACCTCAGAGGAAACGGATAAAAGTGAAGTATAGTGTGCCTAGGGAGAGACACTTGAGGAGAAAATGCTCTCTCAGGCTTTCACAGAGAGCAAACTGGTCAAGCTGGAAAAAATAAAAATCTGACTTAGTTGTAAACAAAAAAATATCGATGATGTGAATGTAGTCACAATGGTAACACTGTCTTTTATATTACGCCGTTAATGTAATGCTTAGTGGTGAATGATACAAGTAAAATGCATGGATAGGACCACTCCACCTTACAGAACACAGATTTCCTAGTAGCTAATTCATTGCAAAAACCACATTTGAAACATTTAGCAAATACATTTTTAAGGATGTCTAGGAAATCTGTGCTATAAATTCCTTGGCTTTGTTTTACACTCAAAAGTTCGAAACATTTGCAGTCCAAATATTTGATGGCTTTGTGTACACAGGTTTCCCAAATGCTTATATTTTCTTTGCACTGCAGACTCATCATGAAACAATGCTTGTTGTTTAAATTCCCTTAAAATACCTAGGAAACACTTTGGTACCAGCTTTCATCTATGTCTAAGATAGATGTGCATACACACATTATTTTATCTCTTTCAATTGAGTTCTTTGGGGATCTTGTTAAAGCTGCATGAGGCCAACTGAGGCTCAAAGTGGAGAAAAGCTTTGTTTGAAGCTTGCTACCATGTACAGCTGGATGGAAGAGCAGATTATGAAAGTGCAGTGAACAGCAGCGTCATAGGCCAGGATGCTACTGTGTGACTGCTGAGAAAGGTGCATTTCCCAGTGTGCCTCTGATGACACCAGCGTATTTGTAAAACCAGTTTTACTGCAAAAGCACCTGGCAAAAATACTCATACTTATCCTTCATTTTGAGCATGTCAGGATCTTTATATGTTAAAAGTGTACTTGCCCTACATGCCTCACGCTGGCGGCCCAACACATGTAGATAGTGGCGGAAAACCAGACAAAGGGAGTGGCTGAGGGAATTCGGCATGTGTACAGTCGTACCTCTCATGTTTCTCCAGTAAGACAGAAGACATAAATATTAGCTATGTTTAAACTCACCTTCTCCCTTTGGATTTTTATGGATGTTAAGCCTCTGGGTAGTGCTCTGATTTGTTTTTGTAACCTCGTTTACCATTAGAAGCAATAAAAAATAATTACCTAGAGACATCACATATTAGTGATACCTTGACCTGCCAAGCAGCAGTATAAAAAGTTGCTACAGCTATTAAATCTTTTCAAAGCACTTAGATAAAAGGTTATTTCTACTCACTTTTGGTGCCTGTGTTTAATACAAATTAAATATGGTTTATTGGACTTTTAAAAAAATGGATTTGGTGCAGGGTCTCACTACACAGCTCAGACTTACAGTGATCCTCCTGTTTTGAGCCTGTCCCCCAACTTTGGTGTGCCCCACTACGCCTGGTCTCAATATGGTTCATTTAAATTTAGACAGGACAACATTTGTCCCATGAGGACAAGCATTTTTGAGTGAACTTGCATTCCAAGTTTTCACGTGAGGCCAGACTAGCATTACGCCAACTATCGAGTCAATCATATTGATCTGCATGCTTCTTTCTCAAATCTAGACGTCTGAAGACAGTTACCTAAGTTCTGCTGGACGATTTCCTTTTCCCAGCGACACATCACACATTTATAAATTTAGCAAAAATTTTCTGTTGCAGTGGAAGAGTCTTTATCTAAGGTGCATCATGATATTACATGCATTTGATACTAAAAACCTCTTGGAAATCGACATTAATTTCTTCATTCAAACATGAGAATAGATGTGGACTATTCTAAGTGATTTTTGTTAAGTGATTTGAAATGTTTATTTTATTGCACTATATGGAGCTCATCTTGCTTATTAACTGTAACAAATAATTAATAGTCTGCATCCATGAAGGTTAAAGACCATAGATTGATCAATGCCAACAAGCACAGTGTGGGACAGATCACTGTAAATTTAGAAAACTCAAACAGCAATAAAGATGAACTGTACATCAATGAATTCTTTCAAATGGTAAGTATATAATGAAAATAGTAATTACCTGTAGGTTTGTGGTCAACTGAAATAAGCAACTCAGATGTAAAGTGGAATGCCATGGAGGCTCAGCATACTACATAGCTTGTCATGGTCACAATTCATACTGCATTTTTACAAATGCTTAAACCTCTTTAGGAAGTAATAATAAAAAATTTTGTTGTCAGTCATTTGACATAAAGGGCAACGGTCATACTGTTTTCTGAGGAAGTTATTTACTACATTTTCTAGTACACAGAAATACTTAAAATGCGAATTACTTCTCCAGAAAACCAAGACAGGTTTCATATTGACAATATGGAAGTTTTTCTAATTTCTTAGGCAATCAGTTTGGTGTTAGACATAAGTACCAATGTAAAGTGTACCTACTGTGATTAAAAAGAACAATACAAAATAAGTGGTCTCCCTCATCAAGGTTTTCAACAGAGAGCTTTCTATGCCAGCTCTTCAGTTACACATTTGTTGAACTATTCAAACAAGTCAGGTACATTAATCCAAATGTAGTTTACAGTCTAACTGGTAAAAGGCTAATGAACATGTTTCTAACCTCTGTAATTGTCTTTATTCTGTTTATAATCAGCAATTATCTGGATGACTCAGTTTCATGTAGTATTATATATATATATATATATATATATACATATATATATATATCATGATATGTATATATTTTATTATGTATTATTTATATATAAATGTAATCTATATTAGATTATATTTCTATAGCAATCATTTAACCTTGACATGAAGAGGATGAATTGCACAAGACCAATTCCTCTTAATTCAATTTATAACATTTTTTTAAAACCCTGTCATCAAGTGAAGTGTGAATCACGTAGGAGCTGTCCTACACTGTCTAATTCAAATGAACTGAATTAGAACAGTAGCGATAGAAACCTTGTGTGCTTAGGTGAAAATAAAAACAGTGAGAAAAGCTATGCATGTTAGGAAAGTTACTTTGTTTGTAGGGAAAAAATTAATTGAAGAAAAGGAAAATGACATGTCAACATATAAAAGCTTTCAGAAATTAATGATTTATGTGCCTGACAAGGTATAACTTAAATTTCACACACCATAAAGATTCTATGTAAGTACCTCAGGAAGAAGTGACACCATTCTATCTCATAGCAGATAACATCTGGAGTATATCTCATGCTACATCTGTTCATGGATGTCTTAGTTGTTTTTAAAACTGTATTTATTTTGTTCAGTCATATGGTATGTATTTTTGAATGCCTGCATTAAATATCATTCTAGGCACTTGGGGTGTATTGTGTATATATATTTGAGTGTGTGTGTGTGTGTGTGTGTGTGTGTGTGTGTGCGCGCGCGCGCACGTGTGCATGTGCATGTATGCACAAGGAATCTATTTGGCTTACAGGATTATAGATGGGCTCCTCTAATCACAGACAGGCTGTTTAACCCTGGGTATCTGCATGCTGGGGAATAATGAGATACAGTCGTTGCTCAGTCTGAGAATGTGAAATCTGAAGAGCAGGAAAGATTAAAAATGCAGCACCAAACTGTGTCTGAAGACCTGGAAGCTCCAAGTGGTGTGGTCCTTGAAAGGCTAAGGAAGATTCAGATTGAATTCTGACATGCACGGGTGATTGCGATAGCAGAAGGCACACCTGGTCAAGCTGAATGGAGCCTTTCTAACATGGCCTGTTTCTTCCTCCTTCCATTTACTTCCTGCAGGTGGTCCTTTCATGATACAAATCCTTGAAGAAAACAGGTCTAGGAATATTACATCTGAGTACAATAAAAGCTATTTATGACAAATTACTAACCAGCACAATACCAATGTGGAAAAATGAAAAGTATCTCCCCTATAGTCAGGAACAAGACAAGGATGCTCACTATCATATCTTACAATTCCACGTAGCACTTGAAACATTGGCCTAGGTAATTAGCTTAAAAGAAGGATTGTTAGAGGGTATGTGTAAGAAGGAGGGACTCAAATTACCATTACTTATATATAACAAAATACTCTATGTGGAAGACTCAAAGTATTCCGCCAAAAACTCTTGGAATAACCAGATTTAGTAATGTAGTAGAATAAAGACCAATGTACACAAAAAGTTAGCATTTGTATGCTTCTTTTGGATGAGAAATTATGAAAATAATATCATTCACTTTAGCCTCAAGAAAATGAAACACCTGTGAGCTAATCTAACCAAGACAGTAAAAGACCTCTACAAAGAAAACTATGGCACTCTAAAAAAAATTGAATAAACATCAGAAAGTGAAAAGATGAAAAAAAAAAATAGAGAAAGAAATGAGAAGATGCCAGCTGCTCCTAGATAGGCAGAACAAACATGATGAAAATGTCCATACTTCCAAAACTGCTGTATATGGTCAGTAGAATCCCAATCAAAATACCAAAAACATACTTTCTAGATAGAGAGAAGGCAATCTTTAATTCATATGCAACTAGGAGAGATCCAGAATAGCAAAAGTCATTATGGACAATACAAACAAAGCAGAGAGCATAGCAATACCTGACTTCAAGCTGTAGGACAAGGCAATCGTGACAAAAATGACCTTGTGCTAGAAGCAGACATATCAAACAAGGAAACAATTGAAGATAAAGTTTTCCAGACATATTTAGCTATTTGATCTTTACCTAAAGGGCTAAAACCATATGTTGCAAGAAAGCGTACTGAACAAGTGGTTCTGCAAACGCTGGTTCTCTGTTTGCAGAAGACTGAAATTGGGCCTTACCTCACCATACACTAAAGTAACCTTAAAATGGATTGAAAATGTAAATATTAAAGCAAAACCATGAAACCTACTGAAGACACAATAGGTAAAATATTTGAGAGAATAGATTTAA
This sequence comes from Myocastor coypus, assembly GCA_004027025.1. NCBI lineage: Eukaryota > Metazoa > Chordata > Mammalia > Rodentia > Myocastoridae > Myocastor > Myocastor coypus. The sequence goes on along the minus strand of PVJA010003583.1, from coordinate 52,126 downwards.
GAAAGGATTTCCAAACAACCTTAACGGTACAAGAAGCAATGGCCAGAGTCAACAAATAGAACTATCACACTAAAATGTTTCTGTACAAGAGAACCAATAGATACAGTGAAGGGCCAGCTTGCAGAATGTGAAAAATATTGCCAGCTACTCCTCAGACAGAGGACAGACACAGGTACAGTAATAAAGAACTAAGAATAATTAAACCACTTACAATTAAAGACCCAGAAAAGAAATTGGCAAGAGAAATGAACAGACATTTCACAGAAGAAATACAGATGCACAAAAAATATATGGAAAAATGTTCAATAACTCTGATCATTACAAAAATGAAAACTAAAGCAAAGCTAAGGTTCCATAATTCTCCAGAAAGAATGGTAAGCATTAAGGTAGCTCGCAATAACAGAAGCTGAGAGGCTCTGCACCACTGTATTGAGAAAAGAACCCTCCTTCTTTAATGGTGTAAATGCAAACTGTTACTATTATGAAGTCATTATGAACATCAGTCTGAAGATTTCTCAAAGAACTGAAATTAGAAATCCCGTAGACCCCCTGCTAGGTTTCTTCTCCAAACAGTTAAAGACTGTATTACAGGAATACATGCATATTGATGTTGATAGCAGCAAAACTGAAATAGCTGAATTCTCCAGAAAGCCTGTAGATCCATCCGCAGATGATCAAATGAAGAAAATGTGCCATCTACATATAATAAAATGCCATTTGGCTGTAAGGAATGACAAATTTCAGCCATTTGTAGGAAAAGGCATGTAGCCAGAGCATGTTATATTGAATAAAATAAACCACATGCAAGCTTAAATTTGATATCTCTCATTTAAGTGAGAGAAAAGAACCTTACAGGATGGATAGCAGAGGATGAGGGGCTGCGCCTCTTGCAATAGGAAGTGGTCCAAGAGGACAAAGGCAAGGGATGAGAAGGAGATGGAGAAATAAGAGGAGAAAATATACAGCATGTACAGGAGCTATGATTATCAATATCAGCAAGAATGCAAAGTGGAATGAGGGGTTAGAGGCAGAAAGGGGAAGGTCTGAAAAAAGCTGTGGTACATACATGTCACCACTTCCCATTATGATTATAGGCTTCATAAACTGAAAAATTGTACTAATGAAATTATAAAAACAAAAAGTAGTATATCAAATAAGGTATGTCTTCTTCCCTTAGTTTGCTGGTCCAAATGTCAGTCATCTCTAGAAACATTCTGTAGGCAGACCCAGAAACATGTTTGTTGTACGTTGTGATCTGGAGCCAAAAGAAATAACAAGAAGACCCGACGAATGTAGTTTCAGAGGTCTCACTGAGATCTGTCTCTCTCGAAGTGAGCCCAGAACTCTAGAAGCATCTCCTTTTTATTTAGGTCATACAACAGAAGATTTACAGGGTGGAGAAATCGCTCAGGATCAGCTGTTACATCAGTGTCTGAAGTAAGGGTGGAGACATTAATCAGGATAAGCTGTTATACCTTTTTAAATCCTACTTTTCTAAAATCCCTAAGTAACAGATTACAACCCACCCTAAGCTTTGTTTATTGTTCTTCACTTCTTAGTTTCTTATCTCTACATATCCCCCACTTTTATTAAAAAAGTGCTTGAAAAATAATTTTTTGAAGCATTAGGGTGAGGACTGTAGACTTTTGATCCGTAGCTTGTTACTGGATCTGTCCTCACTGCTAAACTAAACAGGATATGCAAATAATAAAGAGACAACATACACAAATCTCTACTACATTTCCACTAAGATAACATGAAAAGGATCAACGTTTTCAATGCCACTAAAGATATTTTGTAACAGATCAGATTTGGTTCCATGAGATGAGAGTTATACAAAATGATCCAATATTCTAATCATTTTTCAAACAAGATATACATTGTAGAATAATAATTTGTCCTCCCAACATAGCAACAGCTTGTTTTATTCAACCCTGAGTGGGCATGTCTTTGAGAAGTTCATAACTATTTTAAACCCTTGTGCCATTGCTGCACAAAATGAATAATTTGTAAAACTTGGCTCAATGCTACTTTGGCAATAGTAGCTATGGATGTGAAGGCTATCATGAGTTCAAGCTTTCTTTTGTTCTCTTCTTTGCCATCTCCAGTAAATGCTGGAACAGCATCATGGAAGGAGAATCTTGCCATGAGTGATATAGTTATATCGGAAGTCAAACTCTGGTCCTTATCCTGAGAATATAGATGTTATCTCTAGAAAAAATTAAAGCTGATTAGAACGAGTTGTGTTCTCTTTTATTTTCATCCTTCTGCGATCCCAGCAGAGCTATAGAGCTCCAATCTATGACACTTTCATTGGAAGTATTAACTAACTCCTGGGCTGCCTCTTCTCTTACAGATTTCCCAGTGTACCTTAAGCAACATTGGTGTTCTAGCAGGACGGCAGATCTGGCAGTGGAAACATTCTATTAGCAGCTATACCTTTAAAGTTTTTTCCTTGGAGAAGAAAAAGTCCCCTTTTTCTTCCCTTATCTTGGTGTTATTTTTAAATGACAGTAAAGTGGATGATTACAAATGATATATTCTTCTGGCTCCCTTTGGGTGATGTTCGATCTCAGGTGTTAATCTTTAAGGAGCTCAGCATTTGTTTGACCTTTGATGTTTAGGTCTGGCCCACAGCAGGAACATTCATCCCTTACCAAGTTGCTAAATAGCTTGCCTTCTGTGTTATCTCCTTTGAGGGCCTAACACTATCTGACTGCCTATAATGTTTTTATCTAACTCAGCTGCCTGCAATATTTCCCCTCTGAAGAAGTAACCTCAACTGCTGTGAGGGAAATACTAGTGATGACAGCTCTGGCTTCTTCAGGCTGAAAGGGGTCGTAGCTGAGAACTGGCAGTCAGAGATACTTCTCCAGAGGTTCTACCTAAAGGCCCTCATGAGATGTCAGGTATGTTTGTCTTGAGTAGGTGGAATCACTTTAAATCTGGAGAAGATAAAGCCAAAGAAATTATTAAACATACATGGGAATAATTATGAATGTGGCCAAAATGATTTTTACCAATAGTAATGGACATGTGAGAGAACTGAATATATATTACATTTGTAAAAACTAGTCTTGGTGTAAATTGGATGAATAACCAACCTACATCTCAGCTATAACTAAAGCAAGATGTCTTTTCTTTTGAGGTATGATGACTGGAAGGAAAGTGAAGGTTGGAGAACAAAGAGACCTGTGCCAATGTTCAGCAATAGGCTGGGTTTTCCTTTGGTCATGATTTCATGGGGCTCCTCCATGGAGATGACAAAGACCATCCGGGAAGAGGGAGCAGCAGGTCCAATGCCCTTCAGTCCTTCTGGACCATCTAGGAAGCTGAGTCTGAGCTCTGGGGCCTCTGCCTCAGAGTGCAGTCTCACTTCTAGCAGCTGCTTTGGCAGTCAAGGCATGGCTTGTGGGTTTCTTGAGACAATCCCTCTTATTCTGGCCTGGTTTCCAACTGTCAAAGCAGATGAACTTTCTCATCCTTGAGCTCTTCTTGGAGCCAAGAGAATCAGATTCAGGATCTGTTTTTGGAGCTGCAGTAAGGCAGCTATTTTTTATGTCTTTTTGTTTTCTCTCCCTGGTTTTCTCCCAGTCCCAATTATAGCAAAGTTTTTTTCTTAATGTCCTATAATGTTTACACTTACTCATTTTTGGGGTTTTATTCATTGAGCTGGTACCCAAATTACCTCTCCAGTGTCTGTAATAACAGGAGCAAAACCTCTTCTCCATCTCTGAATAACTCCTGGAACCCCTTGATCAATATGAAGTTTGTAAAGTGGCGGCCAGTAAATTAGCTTTTGTAGGGTTCAGAACCGATATCTGCTCCCTGGTTCCTTCCTTGTAATAAAGCTTGAGTCACTGAGCCTCTAGGTTCAGCAGCCAAGACAGTTTGCTTATGCTCATATGGAGGAGCTGAGGGATCTGTTGGAGGAGGCGGCATAGATTGATTCTGAGCAGGCACTGAAGATGGATTTGAAACATCCAATCACCCCACCAATTTGGATATCAATTGTGTCAAATATTCCACCTGATGGGATAAATCCTGGATTTTATTTGCCTTGTTTTCGAACCCATTCATTTGAGCTTCTGAAAAATCCTCAGAATCAGAGGGCAGAGGCTGTAAAGCTGAAAATATTTGATTTATTTTCCAGTTCTTTGATTTAGATTCTTCACCTAACAAGGACAAATTAAGAGAGGTGGTGCTGCCATCATGTTCCGCAGTGTCCTCATCAACTGAACTCCTTGTAAAACTGCCTTTCTGAGTCTGAGGAGTCAGCTGCAGACTCGATTTCTGAGTCAGACTGCAGGGGCTCCAAAGCCAAGGAAATAAGGGTACACAAAGACCACACACTTAAAGGTATAGGTTTTCCTTGTTGTTGTGTGCTGTGCAGAGCTTTCGTAACTTGCTTCCAAACATTTACCTTTAGAGCAGCTTTTCCTTTAGGCTGAAACCAACAATGCCTTTTATTAAGAAAAATAATTCTTTGAAACTCTTTGCTTTCACTTTTACCCTCACTCCTTTGAGCAATGCCTCTATAAGATGGACATACTCTTTTCCTATTGAAGCGGAATTTCTCATTACTCTGAGCTTTTGCAGGTGGCCTCACCTACTCTGAGCACACTTTTCCCACGTGGTCAAGCCTCTCTTAACTAACCCCTGATCGTCTTCTGTGCCTTGTGTTGGGCACCTCTTGTTGTATGTTGTGATCTGGAGCCAAAAGAAATAACAAGAAAACCCAAGAAATGTAGCTTCAGAGGTGTCACTGAGATCTGTCCCTCTCAAAGTGAGCCCAGAACTCTAGAAGCATCTCCTTTTTATTTAGGGCATACAATAGAAGATTTACAGGGAGGAGAGGGGATAAACCAATGTCTCAAGCAAGGGTGGAGACATCACTCAGGATCAGCTGTTACACCTTTTTAAATCCTAAATTTCTAAAATCCCTAAGTAACAGATTGCAACGCACCCTAAGCTTTGTTTATTGTTCTTTGCTTCTTAGTTTCTTATCTCTACATGTGTTTGACTGAATCTCTTGTTATTTATTTTTTTCTGGGTTTCAACAATGATTCTTTTTATTTTGTTTTTAATATTTTAAAAAGAGTACAAAGTAGTATTTAAACAGAAAAAATTTCATTAAAAAGTTATAAATTTGACAGTATTTGTTGCATTACATAATGCTGTCTTCAAACTAGTTCTTATTATCAGATATATGCAGGTAAAATTGGAAGCAGAAAAAAATTAACAGGAATTAAGTAGAGAGAAAAATAAGAAAACATGAAAAACTAATAATTAAGCATTACTGCTCCTTTCCATAGACCAGCAGAAATCCACAGTACAGAAAGTTAAATATCATGATGGATAGTTTCATGGCAGAAAGTTCTGTGTCCTCACAAGATGCAAGAGAGTAGGGCAAAAGGACCCTTCCCTCACCCCCCAATGTAATGTAGCACTGACAGCATGCAAGTAGGCAGAACCATACAGTACCCTGAGAGGTCTGAAGCAGGGACCAGGAAGAATCGCACAAAGGTTCCAGATTGTCTATATTGCTCACTCTGAGTTATCTGTTAAGACCACCCAATCCCCGACACTTGAACATCTATAGCTGATCATTTGGCATTAGGTATGGCTATATTTACTTAATGGATGGATGGTCACAAATAGACTCCTTCTGCTCAGTCCATTTTCTTTCTTTTTTTAAAAAATGCATTTAGTGCAGGGTGCATAGAGTCTACAGGGTCTTACTGAGCAAATCAGACTTGTAGTGATTCTACTGTTTTCAGTCTTCCAAGTGCTGGGATCACAGGTACATGCCACCATGCCCAGTCTCAATCACCTTCTCAGTGTGTCCCAGGAATGGGGCCAGCATGGAAGGCAGTGATTGGCCCAGTCCCTCACCAGCTTAAGTAGGCACTTTAGTCTGCAAAGCTATCTGGCTGGCACTGCTCACTCCGTGTTTAATAGTGTAAGTCCTTTCTATTTTATTATTCCAGCTTTGGATAAGATCACCTTATCTGACAGAGCTCATTAGAATATAAACAATAAATAGGTCATGCTATCCCAAAACTATTCTTCTGGAAGACCCCATGTTTATTAACCCTAAGTGTCCTTGCTGTTCAATTCTTCCCGTTATTTTGTTGAAAGTCACTTGCAGAGAGTAACATGTGCTACCCCCCCATCACACCTCTCTGTCACTGCCCAAACAAAACTTGAAACCTTGAGTTTGTATTCTAATTCATATTCTATAGTACTCTAGTATTCTATTTTACAATTATGTATCCATTCAAATCCATAAATAATTCTTAAGTGAGAAAGAGATTGTATAAATATGTATGGTTTGATGATTTACACACAGTAATCTCTGCCACAGTATAAACATCTGCAGTACGAGTTAACTGTAATTTCTATTTTATAGAGAAGTTTGTAAGATTAAAGAAGTTAATAAATTTAAAATGGTTAAAATTGTGCCTGATACAAATGGGCTCAAGCCAGCTGATACTATCTTTATACAGAGACACAATTCACACAGCAGTCCTCATAAATATTATAGTGGTCAGACTTGGAAACAATGCCCTACATTAGGAAATAACTGCATTTTTACAGATGGGGAAAATTGACAACATGAAGTTTTAATTAAGCGGCCAGAATAGGGGAAGAACTCAGGGATCCCAAATGACTCTTACACGATGTATTTTTAGTAATCACATAGTATGCACTGTTATGATCTACATTTCAATAACATCTCATTTTTTTTCATGAAATCTATGAGTTAAGTGTAATCTACTGAAATTTTGTGCCCCCTCAAATTGATATGTTGGAACCCTAGAGCTCAAGGTGATAATACTGGGGTGTGATGCTTTGGAGGTAACTGGGCCACGAGAATAGAATGAGCATGAATGGGGTTGGCACCTTTGAAGAAAAGAGGACGAAAATGCCTTTGCCTTTGCAACCCACAAGAGACCCCATACCAAGAGCAAACTATGTTGGCAGCTTCTCTTGGATTTGAAGCTTTGGTATCTATGCAAATATTTGACTGTTTATAAGCTATCAGGTTTATCATGCATGAGACAGAATTGTAGACCTAAGTATGCTCTATCCATATAAATGATAATTACAGAACTTTGTGGTTTTAAAATATTGAGAAATTTAGAATTGAATCCATTCAAAAAAAGCAATGCCCCAACTTTTCCTAAAGCACTGCATTAAGTTCTAAGTACCATCTCTTTTTTACTTAAAAAAATTATAATAGATGAAAATTATACATATATATATACATATATGATAGATGTCTTTCAAAAATATGTAGACATAATTCCTTAGAGCATAGTGTCCCCAGTGGGCATATAGAATGCACAAAAACATTTTAATGGTCTGCTACATTGAACAAAGCATAGAAGCAAGGCTTGGGTGTCATTTAGATGGACAGGGCATATATGTCACTTCTGTCATTCTAGTTGATCAATACAATGAAAGCGTGTCTGGATTTGTGACGTCAGAAAACTGCTCTTACATTTAATGATAAGGATTGTGTAGTGTTATTTTCACTGACTTTAATTTACCATAGTCTAATTTTTAAAATGCATTTAGGACAGTTTCTATGGGGTCTATAGGGTCTCACTATGTAGACTGAACTCATAGTGATCCTCCTGTTTTCAGCCTCCCAAAGTGCTGGGCTTACAGGTGTGCACCACCACGCCCAGTCTCAATTGCCATCTCAGCGCATCCTGCATGTGAAGTTGGCAGAGCACACCAGGGATCGAGCTCTGGCTGCTGCTCTCTGCCTAGGCAATCACTTTAGTCCGCTGAGCTATCAGAGCAGCCCCTAAATTTTTGTCCTAAATAGCTTCTATTTTTCCCCTTAACACAACATACTCATATCCCTCCTTAGATCCTCACATTTACCTTCATCATATGTCATCACGCAAAGGCTCAAGTTGCGTGACTCTTCATGTACTTTAGGACCCAAAGGGGTTGGTACTCATTATGTAATTATTTCTGTACAATCTGGTTTGGTTAGAAAATCATTTATCTAAAGCGACAAATTTTCTGCTTTCCATATATCTACATGCTAAAGCAAGCACGATAGCTAGTCTCTCTTAAAAGTGGCAGAGCAAACAACATATTGCAGCCCCTGGTCTGCAGCAATATCAAACCTAACAGGACACATATTATGACCTCCTTCTCTCAGGAGCCATACTGCGCCCAGGAATGACTCTGGAATTATTGATTTTTGTCTTGTGTTTTCTTCTGAAGTATGCTTTTTTGGTCATAAGAAATAATCGATGTTTACAACTGTGTACATTTTTTCATCTACCTTCAATTCCTAAAAATTTACAGGATCATCAGAACTTTGGATTCTTCGTTCCCTTTCAGTCAAGTGGTAGAACTTCCCAAAATATGTATATTTCTTAAGTAGCACTCAGTGATACATTTCATTACATAAAGCCATACCCACAAATCACCATTCTCTACTCCAATTATTTATAATGGTTTAACAACACAATACAATTAAATTTTCTAGAATCCCTATAGAGTTCTACCAGACACCCCTTAAGACTTTTTTTCCTTTTTTAATGGCCAACTGAGCTTGGCCTGGGGGTGGGGCTAGTGTAGCATGTGGTGCTGGGAATCTAAATGCTGTTCCTGCAGTTGCCTAAGCTTTCCTAAGTAGGTGCTGTAGACTATTGAACCATCTTGCTTGCGCCACCCCTTGAGATTTTTAAGGGTACTGTCCTCCTCAAAGTATCAACAAGGTACTGGCTAAGATTTTTGTGGAATTGTTTTTTGCAGAAAAATGATAAGCTTCACTTTAACCTTTATCTTAAACTTTTCTTGTGACATTCCCCAGAAAGATTCTCATGGACCCTTTATATATCCAGCAAATCACATTAGGAATTTGAGTAGTTCGTTCTTTATTTTGAATCTCTCTATGACTCCTTGATCATTGACAGTGGGGAGACAACAGCTAGACTTTGCTGTTCTGCCTAGAAGATCCTTCATCTAGATTATCAAGTATTGCATATTCCATGGTACACAGTGGACACATTTTCTCAGGATTTCAAAGAAAATGAGTTTTCCAAAGCTGTAGTGAAGACTTCTCTGAAACAATACTCAAGGGTCAGTGCTGCTAAGTAAACTTCCAGAACATTTTCTTGCCATGTAATCAGGTATTGATGTCAGCTGTCCTCAAACATCAAATGTTGAACGTGGAGATTTTAAATTAAAATTCAATATATAATGATGCTAGAGAGAGTTTTCAACTGTGGTTTGAACTCAAAATGAGCATGCACATTAACTTTTCAGTTGCTCAGGTGGTGGGAGGAACCAGATTTACCCTGCATAATGAACCAATGCAGAAGGAGTTTGGCTTCCTTGTGCAGTGGAGGATTAGTGTTTGTCTTTCAACTTATGAGATCAACCAGATCTCATAAAATTAATTATTTTAAACTGTGCTAGAATCTTATAAAATGCTTTTCATTTTTCTATATTTTAGTTAATGAAGCATTTTTGCAATGTCTGTAAAATCAGCCTCATATCACCTACCTCCAGTTTCAGGCTTTTTTCTAATTCTACCTTTAAACAAAAAGTATTTGACACTTGATCCTCTTCATTACTCGTCGAATAACCCCTACTTGAAAACTGTCAGGGCTTTGTGTTTCTCCTTTGAAGGAAATGTTTGGTCAAATGGGAAATTTACTTGAAGTTTGCAGAACATTGCTGCTCCATTCACAGCACAGTGGCCTGTACTTCTTGTTTGCTTTCAGGACTGCTATTTGTTAGAGAAATATGAGAAAATGTACATTTTAAAAATTTTACCTGAAAGGTTAAATAAGAAAGCTAACAAATTTTTCACTCATCACATATTTGTTCATTGAGACCGTCTGAAAAATGACAGAATGGTGAACAAGAGAATGAAAGTATTGTCACTGGTTCTGATATGGCACTGTCCTGGGACAAATGTTCTTTGCAGGGTTCAAACACTGGATACAATAGGTTATTGGAGCAGTTTATTATTTCCCCACTTTCACTTTTAAGCTTTGCCAACCCACTATATCTGATGTTGGTTTGGTGCTCCAGTGCAAGTTAATCCTGCCATTCCATCTGCAAAAATATGTCAGAAAGTCTTAACTATATGTAGGAAAATGTCTAAGCTACTTGTTAGGACTTCGGAGGTCTGCATAATCTACTACCATTCCTCTGTGCAGTTCCCAACGCTGTCTAATGAAGCAGAAGTGGACTATTTGTAGGTCAGCTATGACACTCTCAGGTTTTTGCAGGGTCTTCTCATGTGCCATTTTTCTTCCTAGAATCCTTGCCTTCAATTACTACACCTCATTTATGTCCTCTCAGCGTGTTAGCCCCACTTCTCTATCATGATATATTTTTCCTTCTTTTCTTTTTGTTTTAGAAAGATTTTTATGCAAACCAATCTGTAGCAGGCATTTCTTCTATGTTCTGTGTTGGAGCTGTAACTATCTCGTAGTATATCATTGGCATTGTGTCTCAGCTTATAGCCCTTTATTAAGATGATTTAGATTTGTGAAGCCTGAGTACTCATGTTATCTCATTTAATTTTGTATGTTACCAGGACTAGAGCTATTCCCAACACATATTTGACTGCATATATGGCTAAATAAAAAATTATTTTAAAATTTGAAGCTAGGATAAATCTTGGATAAAAGAATATAATATCAGAAAGAGTGATAATTAGAAACAAAAATAAAGTTCAAATTTTAAGAAAATCATGATTGAAAATATTTTGTAAAATAATAGATATTCATATTTTTATTCTGATATACTTATAATCCATTAGCAGGCAGTATAAATATATTTATGTTAAAAAATTTTTAAACATTACCTACCCTGTGAAAGTTATTCAAGTGTTAAACTTGACATAGCCATTTTGAGTTTTCTGCAATCTACAAACCAAAAGGCTTATACAGAGGCTTCAATTCTTGTCTCTGCACTTAAAAGTAATGTGTATTTCTTACGTTTGAATCCACATCCTTGCTGTTCAGTTTCATAAATGGCATATAGATTGTTGTTGTAGTTCCATTTTATATTTTATGATTTCTTACTTTGGTAAGGTAGCTATAATTCTTTCCAAGGAATCACAGAAAGAAAAACAAGTGGGGTACATTTCTGTTGAACATGTTAACCCCAGCTTCCACTAAGTACCAGATATTGTGCTATTGTTTACTATGAGTAGGATATATTACATTTTATATTGGACCTGAGAATATTACAAATGTATTCAATGTTTTAGGCATAGTTCACAATAATGTATACATTGTATCTAATTTTTTTGGTGTTTATAATTTTACAGAACAAATTTTCATAGGTCAAAGTTAAAATCCTACTACTTTGATGCATGGTGTGTAAGAAAAGAATTAAAAGGAGTTGTAAGCCAAGCGTGGTGGCGCATGCCTGTAATCCCAGCACTCGGGAGGCTGAGGCAGGAGGATCGGTGTGAGTTCGAGACCAGCCTGAGCTACAAAAGTGAGCTCAAGGCCAGACTGAACTGCATAACAGGACCCTGTCTCAAAAAGACAAAAAAAAAAAAAAAGGAGTTGTAATTATGTCTAAATATGCAACATTGATAATGACTCTATAGCCATTCTGCAAAAACATTTTTGTAATGCATTAAAGAACCATTTGGCCGGGCGTGGTGGCTCACACCTGTAATCCCAGCACTCAGGAAGCTGAGGAAGGAGGATTGGTGTGAGTTCGAGACCAGCCTGGGCTACAAAAGTGAGCTCAAGGCCAGCCTCAACTTCATAGGGAGACCCTGTCTCAAAAAGACAAAAACAGGAGGTTGGGGAGATAGCTCTGAGGCACAAGTGTCTGCTGGGCAAATGCAAGGTCGTGAGTTCGAACCCTGGTCCCAAAAAAAAAAAAAAAAA
>PVJA010003583.1:21378-40126 GCA_004027025.1 Myocastor coypus | reverse complement strand
TATAAATATATATAAATATATAAATTTATATATATATATATATATATATTTATACTGGTAATCAAACTCAGGACCTTGCACCAGTCACTTGTACCACTGAGCTATTGCCTCCATGCTAAATAATTATGTGCTTTGATTTATTTCCCATCAAGCATGATAATATAACAGACACTAATGTGAAGGATAGTAAAAATAGTAATAAAAACTATAGTTCCTAAGTGTACAATATTTCATAATGTAAAGGGTTTTAATTTACATCACTTTATCACATGAGTGCTCATGTGTTTCAAGACAAGAAATGGGAGGAAATTGGTACAAGTAATTAGAAAGCTGTGAAGAAAAATGTTATGAGTTTAGACTGGAGAATTGTCTTATCTCATTGATACTGAGATACCTATATTATTAAAGACTCAAAAAGATAAAAACTTTTAATTTGGAAAGCCATGCATTTCAATTGGGTTTTTAAAAATATAGCTAATGAAACCTCTAAGAAGGTACGGAAAGGCAGGGCATGGTGGCACATGCCTGTAATCTCAGCACTTGGGAGGCTGAGGCAGGAGGATCGATATGAGTGCTAGACCAGCCTGGGCTAGGAAAGTAAGCTCAAGTGAACTGCATAGCGGGATACTGGAAGCATGGAAAAGCCAACATGTCTCCTTGCCCTGAAAAATTGTAGAGCAAAGGGTTAAGAAAGAGATAATTTCTCATGCTGGCTTCTCCATGGGGGTGTGCTGAGACAGTGATTGAGACTGGGTGTGGTGGCACTCAAATGTAATCTCAGCTCTTGGGAGGCTGAAAACAGGAAGATCACTATGAGTCCAATCTGTGTAGCAAGACCATTTAAACTCTATACTTAATATATATAGAGAAAGGGATGATTTCCTTATCAAAATAAATAAATAAATAAATTCTTCAAATGAAATGAAAGAATTAAGATAATTTAATCAATTATGTCAAGGTAATGTTGACACATTTTTAAAAATTTAGACATATAGTAAAACTATGTTCTTCCCCTTATTACTTCCTGATATTCTTTCCTTTAAATGCTACATAAAATGAATATGGAAATATAAAAACTTACAGAACAACCTTGAGCAATAATTAGCAGTAAAGTACACAACACCCGGTGCAGTTTTGAGTGTGGTGGGGACTGCTCATGCCCATGAGCACCTGGGTTCTGCTGTAGGTCACACAGGCCACCGTATGTTTAGGTATCTCATGAAAGCGTGAGCATGGACTCTTGCATTTCCAGGTCAAACTGATTGAGAACAGAGTACTATGCTTCCAGCTAAGAAGTGAAAATTCATTTAGTAAGACGTTTCCTCAGTACAGTTTGAATAGTCTTACAGTCCTTCTGAGGAGTATTGTGGTAGCTGCAGGGGAAGTGCAGAGCCCAAGAATTGTGTGTATCACACCCACATGTAGGAGGCTATAGAAGAGAGATGATAATATACCCAGCACTGTAAGAATAGACATGCAAAGAAATAGAGATAGAAAATTCATTCTTCAGAGACTTGAGAATTTCTAAGATAATAAGTTTTAAAGTGGGAGAGAGCTTCTTAGCTTACTTACATAATGCAAGTCAAATAACAGATAAAAAGTGAGGTCAATCTCATTTATACAGATAATGTGTAACTATTTTTTATTTTTAAAGAATCCAAAATAGCAAATGAAAGACAAACATTAGATGCAAGATTGCACTAAACAAATTCAACCATGGCTGCTGTGTTATACGATGCTATATTCAATTTAGTTGTTCAGATTACCATATGTAAACATGTAAGATTCATTTAAAGAAAATATAAAAAAGAAGTTATAAGAAATTCAGAAAAAGAAAAAAATTAAACTTCAATAAGAACATTTAAGCTCAGTTAACTGATCCTTTCAAAAGACCAGCAGAAATTGACAATAAAATTATCCAAACTACTCTGCATATATAACTAAATGTAATTTTTTCTTCTTCTCTTTGTTCTTTTACTCATCCTAGATTTTCCCTTTCATTGAACAATTTCTTTACCTTTCAGAGTTACTGTTGTATCTTTTAGAGTTTCATTATTCTTTCAGGTTCTCACACTGGTGAGATAATGTGATGTATGCATGTGTGGATCTGATTTATTTCACTTACAAATATAGTCTCTAGTTGCATCCATTTATCTATACAGCCTCAAATTTATCTAGTTTATAGCTGGATAATTTTCCATTAGGTAAAAAAAAATATACCATATCTTTTTATCCTTTCCTCAGTTGATGAGCATTTGGACTGTTTCTAAGATTTAACATGACAAATTGCACTGCTATAAACCTGGGTGCAGGTAATCGCTGTGGTATGATGAGTTATGTTCTTTTGGATGAATGTTCAGGAAGGGAATAGCTAGCTTGAATGAGACCTCTAATCATAGGTTTTTGTGGAGTCTCCACCCTAATTTCCACAATGGTTGTACCAGCCAGCACTCCCACCAGCCTAGAAGCAACTTTTAATGGAGATAAGAAAAAACAAAGAGAAATAAAGAAATGGTATAGGAACATAAAATAGCAAAATAGAGAATGACAAGACTTTGCATAGATACTTTGTTTGATTTCAGAGTATGAAACTAAATAGAAGAAAATCGGGTAGAAAAAGTTCATGTTTTTTGTGGAAGTGTGTCATTGTTAAATGAACAACGTGCCTGCACTGATACTTTGGCTTTTAAAAATTTCTAATGCCACTACCTCCCATCATTACCAAAAATTAGCTGTAGACCATGTATAAGAAGACTTAACTATGAGAGCAGAAACTGTGAGTCTATTGTTAGAAGAAAACTAACGTGAATCTTCATGGCCTTGAATTACACAACGGTTTCATAGAAATGATACTAAAAGATCAAGCAACAACAGAAGAAAAGTAGGTATGATTTCACCAAAATTTACAATATTTAACCCAGGGTTAGTGGTTTATACTTGAAATACCAGTACTTTAGGAGGCAGAGATAGAAAGACCACAAATTCCAGCCTAGAACTGGGGAGATTGCTCGGCAGTGTAAGTGCCTGCCTGGCCAACACAAGACTAGAGTTTGATACTGGGCACTACACACCATGAGGGCCCTGGGCCTACCATGCTAGTCCCAGAACTAGGTGTGCTAGTACATGCCTATAATGACAGCGCTGGGGAAACTGAGATAGGAAAATCACTATGAGTCTGAGTTGTGTAATGAGACTCTCAAAACGACCAAATAAATAAATAATAAAGTCATGAATTAGATTCTACTGCACACACACTAAGAAAATTAGGACAAACAAGTAAAAAAATGTTGAAATCATTTTGGAAAACTTGACACATGACTTCAATATTTCCTACATGGCTGGTGAAAATGCACCACAGCACACTATGAAAATTAGTTTTGTAACATTCTTCAAAAAGATAAATATAACCATGTACGATATAGCACATCTCTAATCATACTGTTAAAGAGGACAAAGCAAGAAAATTGTGAGTTCAAGTTCCACATGGCTAACCTAGCAAGACAGATTGCACAACAAAATATAAATAATTTAAAAAGTGTTGGGGACATAGTTCAGTGCAAAGGCCCTGAGTTCAGTTCCCAGTAAAAGCAACAAATAATGCAAAGCAAAGATACACATGACATTAACCATATGATCCAGCACTTCCAGTACTAAGTCCATATTCGTGAGCATGGAAAATATAACTCATTACTAAAAAATCTACCGGAATGTTTATAGCAGCATTCTCAACAGTCAGAAAGTTAAAATAAGCCAAATACCCATCAATAAATATATCAATGAACAAAATGTGGGCTCTAGCTTAGCCATAGAAGTTAAATAAACATTGCTATATTGTACAACATAAATGCATCTTGAACACATTTTGCTAAGTGAAGTGGACCAAATGCCAAAGACCATATTATATAGCTAGTTACAGGAAGTGTCCAGAGTTGGCAAAACAGAGGACACAGTACAATATGTTAATGGTTGTGAAGGATGGAGGGCAAGGGAGGGGAGGTAGCAAATGCTGATGAGAAGGGAGTCTCATTTTAGGATGATGTAATGTTCTGAATTGTGATAATGGTAATAACTGCTCAGTTCTGTGAAGAAGAAAAAAGCCACTATTCTTGATAAAATAATAGATTTTTCGCTGCTTTTCTGAGTTCCAATTAATACACAAATATTGAACATATTTAATATGTACACTTCGTTGAATCTTTTGCTATGTGTGTGTCCCAAATGACTTCATTGCATTCAAGGTCATATGTCATATCCACCACTCCCAAAACATGTGTGCCCCTTTGTGGTTTTGTACAGTGTGTGATTTTTGTAGTGTATAATACGAGATGTCCCCTTTTAGCAAATTTTGGTACATAGCACCATATGTTAAAGTGTAGTCACCTTATACAGCATATCTTCTGAGTATTCATTTCCCACAACTGAAGCTTCACACCCACTTAGCAGTCACTCTGTTCTCCTTCCTTCTCCTGCCTGGGGCAAGCACCATTCTGTTCTCTACTTCCCTTAACTTTTCTGCATGGAACCATGAAGGATTTGTCTTTCTGTGACTGATGTATTTTACCCAGTATGTGTCCCACATTGCCCCATGCTGGAATTCATTTCTGTTTAAAGAGTGACTATCGCATTCTGTCCACACACTAATGACATCTGGGCTGTTTCTATTTCTTGGTTATTGTTCCAAGGGGAACACTGTTATCTCTATATCACCAGTATTACATTCCAAGGCTGAGGTTCCTGAATCCTGTGATTTGAATTTGAGGTGCTGCCATACTATTTTTCATAGTGTCTGAAACATTTTCTACTCCTAGCCATGGTGTACAAGGTTTTCAATATTTCTCTATACTCATCAACACTTGTTATCTTTGATTAAAAACAAATAGACATCCAAATTGGTGTGAGCTGAGGCCTCATTGTGGTCTTGATTTGAATTTCCTTGATGATTAATGATTTCTAGTGACTTCTCTAATACCTGCTGTCCATTTGTGCACTTTCTTTAGAGAAACACCAATGGCCATCCCGCCGGGCCCCATCAGATCAGTTTAGATTAGTACATATAGGTATATAAGATTGATCAAACAATTAAACATTAAACCTTTTAAATCAACATTACTTTTTTTTTTTTCTTTTCCCCTTTCTTTCTTTTTTTTTTGAAAGTTGACATATTGCATATTGTCCTCACAATCATTCTACAGAGTACAGTGTGTGGGCATGACCCACCTCCCTATTGATGTTGCTTAGAAAAAAAAAAAAAAGTTTATTTTTTCTTTTCTTTCTTTTTGCTATTGATGCCTAGGATTGTTGTAAAACAGTTTGATATTTGTGAATGACATTTTTACAATTAAATACTGAAAATGATTCAATGATATTTTGCTAAATTGGAGATGGCAAGCAGGACTCAAGGCCATTTGGCCTCTGGTAGAAGGAACTGAAGACTGCCGTTCAGAAATCGCACTTTCCAATTCACTATTAATTCTCAGTTGAATTAAAAGAAAGTACTTAAATTAAGTATGGCCACAAGGGAAGGATGCATAAGGATTGTTCTGAATTAAAGCAAACAAGTAATAGGGCAGCGAGAGCTCAAATCTAACCTGCTATCTGCCAACCTACCAAACTCAGACACCTGCTGGACCTGCCCCCTGCAAGTGGTGCCGTTTTTTTCTTTCATTTTAGAGCAGGGTGGATCTACAGGGACTACAGGATCTCACTACACAGATTGGACTTGCAGTGATCCTCTTGTTTTCAGCTTTGCAAGTGCTGGGATTACAGGTGCATGCCACCATGCCCAGTCTTAATTGCCATCTCAGGGCACACCAGAGGCAGGACCAGCACAGCAGGCCAGAGGCAGGACCAGCACAGCAGGCCAGGAGTGGCATCTCTGACCCATGCATCTGTCTAAGCAAAGTGGTGCCAGTTTGGAACATGCACAAAGACACAATGTTGTCCTAAACATTGCTGTTTTAATACTATTTTAGCTTTTTTATTCTCAATATAAATAATAAGCACAAAAATGCATGCTAACAGTCTCTGCAACTGATCTGAAAATATTGGAACAAATATATATTTGTCTAAATAAACTTATTTAGAACTACCTTATTACCTTACCTATGAAAATTAGAGGTCAATGAAGGCGAAACTGTATTTATGTAGATGTCCATATATATTTACATGCACATTAAAAACACTATGATTTAAAGATTTTTTGATATTCATAGCAAATACAACTATCTGTATCTGTTTAGTTTTCCTAAAACTTTGATATAAAAAACTAAATATGTAACAATTAATAGCTCTTAAAAATGGGCATGTTCCAGCAAGTAAAAGGTACTCAGGAGTCAATATAAGGTGCGAAATATCAATTTATAAATTACAGTTTATGTATAATATTGATGAAAATCACGTAACATTTTCGTATAATCTTTACACTATGATTGAAGTTTTACTTCTTTATACAGAATAAATTGGATATGTATGCAAATTGTGTTTACTTAATGAAATTACAACTATCATTTTCTTTTTTAATCTATAGTTTTTTGACAAAATTAGGGAACATGAAATCAAATTATTTGGCAAATTTACTAATATATCAATTGATGTATTAATATGTGACCTTTGAGATAATGAAAAATGCTGATCCATCTGTACAAGTCAACTTGGGTTATATCAATACATAATGTATTTGAAAGTTTGAATTTCTTGACTGTCAAAGCAAATGTTTCCTATTAATGATTTCTGATTACGATCAAATGAAAATTTTTACAAACTTGCATGGACACCTCTATGATTCTGAGAGGAAAAAATTTGTTTTATATAGGTGTATATTTTAAGAGTATTTTGTGAGAGCTATGAATTTTAAAGTTTATTGGGGGCCAGAGATTATAGCTCAGTGGCTTAAGATCCTTCCTGGCAAGTGCAAGATCCCAAGTTCAATCCCTGGTAGTAAAAAAAAAATTATGGAAGTTAAAACTTTAATGAAAGATTTAGAATTAAAACAGGAAAGCTGCATAAAGTTTATTTTCATTGCGTAGTCCAATAATAAAATTCATTTTAAGGTCTAGTTGCCATATATAGTTAACAAAGTCTCTGTTGCTTATTTAGATGTCACATCACATTATAAGATATTTCTACAGCATATGTTGAGTTTTTGAAATTAAAATTTAATGGAGTTTTTAAATATTTATTTATTTATTTATTTATTTTTGTGGGACCGGGGTTCAAACTCACAACCTTGCACTTGCCAGGCAGGCAGTTGTGCCACAGAGCTATCTCCCAGCCCCAATGCAGTTTTTTTTTTTTATAACAAACAATTTTGATTATCTATCTTCAATTTTACATTTAAGTACATTGGCATCTTTCCATTCAATTTTATATCAACAGATTATAATAACTTAATGAAAAGTGCCAATGGTGTCCTCACACAGCCTTGACAGAGAGCTCTCAACATGGATAGCATTCAAAAATTTCAGTTGTGTGTTCTGATTATAATACAGGCCATAGAACCAGTCTGAGCATGACTGCTTTTATTCCTGCCTTCATTCAGTTTGTATTCCAAATAAGGATGTTACCAATTACTCTTGGTTTGGTATTTAATAACAGAGACCAACTAATAGAACTAATGCTTTCTGAAATTAAAGTGTTAGTATAAGTAGATTAATTTTGGCATAGTTATTTTAATAGCCTGCTAATACTCATCATGTCTACATCATATGAGTTAGTAAGAATATCCACAAGAGGAAAACACATCATACAAATATATATTTAACATGCTTTGGATTCAGAGAGAGATATTTCAATAACAATTTATTTTTAAAAGCTCATAAATTTGTAATTGACCTGTGTCACAGGAAATGTAGAGAAATTATGAGCGCCCTAGACAAACGATTACAAAAGGGAGCTAAGAAAGAACAAAAGGGAGAGCTGTGCTGAGGTGTTGCATTCATATATGCAACCTGGTTGGCAAATTCTTCTAAAACTGCCTGGGAGCAAGAAGTTCTAAATGTTTTCCAATTCATACTAAACATAATTCTCCAGAATTTATTCAGTAAAACTGCCACCTGAACAAATGATTTTCATGTTCAAAACAAGTATGGCAAGGATTTCATTTTGACAGTTAAGCTCATTTCACTTACCTATGGTAATTTACAATGTTCCATTCATATGCCAAGACGCAAGCATATCTTTCAGTTATCTCTCAAGTGTTACATGATTAACTTAAGAGGCTAGAGTGTTACAAGCATAATTTTAAATCTAATTTTGCTAAAAATTCATGATTGTGAAAATGTTGGTTGATTTTTTTTTTTTTTTTTTTGTCTTTTTGAGACAGGGTCTTGCTATGTAGTTCATGCTGACCTTGAGCTCACTTTTGTAGCCCAGGCTGGTCTCGAACTTGTACCAATCCTCCTGCCTCAGCCTCCCAAGTGCTGGGATTACAGGCGTGTGCCACCATGCCCAGCTTGATTATTTCTTAGAATAAACTGAAGTAGAATATATAGTCACTTCATATAGATTTCAGAAAATTGTGAAAATTAATTATAACTTTTTTTTTTTTTTTCGTCTTTTTGAGACAGGGTCTCACTGTGTGGTTCAGGCTGGCCTTGAGCTCACTTTTGTAGCCCAGGTTGGTCTCGAACTCGCACTGATCTTTCTGCCTCAGCCTCCCTGAGTGCTGGGATTACAGGCGTGCGCCACCACGCCCGGCTATAACTTTAAAATTTAAAGTTTTAGAGCTGAGGAGAAAGCTCAGTCATCTAAGCTGCCTGGCAAGCACAAAGACCTGGATTTGGTCCCTGGTGCTGCATGACATGCTGGTCCTCACTCAGCTGGCTACTGAAACCAGGGTTGGTGGTGCATGCCTGCAATCCCATGCTGGGGTGGCTGAAGCAGGAAGAACACTACAAGCCTAAGCTGTGTAGTGAACCCTGTACCAAAGACATAAATTAAAAGAAAATTTAAAGTTTTATCTTTTTATTAGAAAGATGAAATAGTCAATTTGGATTACTTATTTTATGGATATTTCATAGTTTCAATTTGCTCTTTTTTGTAATAATAGGAGAAATAATAAACATAATCTGTGTATAATAATTGAGTAAATATTTTTGAATTTAGACATAAAATCTTAAAATCTGCCATTGAAAATAGAACATAACGAAAGTCAACTATAAAATGAAAAATTTATGTGTACCACAAATTGAAATAACACGTAGCAAAGTCTACTTAAGAATTCAGTGAAAGGCAATATGTTTTTTAGGACTTAAATTTGTTAAAATTCTTTGGTGCCTTATCTAGAAATCACATAACATTTAAGAGCTCACACTGTCTTGACAATGTTCTGATACCACTTGTACCTACCTATTCCTACCTTGTGAATATACATTGTTCTGTCACCTGTGCTACCACTTAAGAAAACTGTCAATCCTGAATGATCAGTCATTCTTGATGGGAACAAATTTGCCATACACCCAGGGCAACTGCAAGTCTTGTAATCTACAAGATACAGAGAGGAGATTGTAGCTTTTAACAGACAACTTACATAGATAATTAGACATATTTATTTCAAAGGTTGCATAAACTACTAAAAATATTCCAGTGCTGTACTTTTGTAGGAAGTTATGAAATCTTTTCTTCATGTGATGCCCTCTCCTTCAATTTCTCTGATCAACTTTGGTGAAGTTCAAATGCAGTCACTTCTTGAAAATCAATAGCACAAGGCCTAATTTTCAGATATACTATCCTTTCAGAGAATAAGGTAAATAGATTCACCATAAACCTTTCTTACCTACATGCATAGATTTCCTTCAGTGTCTCACAGTGAAGTGCATATTTGTTACAATTGAAAAATGTTGACATACAAGAATCTCCCAACGTCCATAGCTTACAGTAGAGCTTAGTTTGGTCTTGTACATTCTAAGGGTTTAAACAAATTTATCATTTTAAATATAAGTATGAATATTGCCATAGAGCAGTTTCACGCCACTAAAATCATTCTGGCTCTGCCTACTATTATCTTCTTCTTCCTAGCCTTGAAAAGCTTAATTTTTCTGAACAAATAATCCAATAAATGTTTCTAAATTTTAACGAAACCTTATTTTTGAAATAAGTGAATTGATAATACTATCAACATAAATCATAAAATAGGCAATACTTTAATATGATTGAGATTAGATAAATTATAATATATAAAACATAAGGCATACCTACGTAATTCCAAATATTTGCCAATTGCTTATAGAATGTTACATAATAGACTTAACAGGCAAGACAAAACAAAAAGAACTTAGCATAATTTTTCCAAAACATAAGTAAAAATAAAAGGCTATTAAGGTACATGTATCAGAGAGACAAGAACTTTGCAGAATGACAGTTCAAGACACATATTCTACATTCACTGAGTTTCAAATGAGCACTGAACACTAAATGTAAATTTAAAGAGCGAAAATCATAGAGCTGTATGATAAACAATTCTCAGAGCTCAGACAAGTTAAAGAGTTACACAACTTCTGGCAAGTAAGAATGAGCAGAAAGAGCAGATATTTTAGAATGGTTAAGCTTGAGTAATGACCAGATGTGTGTGGGAAGGTATTCTAGCTTTCCTATACCACTTATATTTATAGCACAACAACTTGCTCTCGTTAATTTATTGCCTATGAATTAACAAAGACAAACACTTTTGTAAAAGGATGATAACAAAATTCTGACAACAAAATTTTACAGTATAATGTAACTCTGTGATATTTAAAACGGTGTATAGAGTTCGATCCCCAGTGTGCCATGCCAGCTCCTTCCCTGGGACACTCTGAGATGGGGATTGAGACTGGGTGTGGTGGCACATGCCTGCAATCCAGGCACTTGGGAGGCTGGTACAGGAGAATCACTACGACTCCCATCTATGTAGTGAGACCCTGTAAACCCTGTACTAAAATACAAAAAAAAAAAAAAAAATAGTGTATAGAATCACCAAACCTAGGAATATATGGCCCATAGCACATGCAAATCTGTCAATGTTATAAGATACAGAAATAACCAAAATAATGTTACAAGTTACTTTCATAAATATACCTATATGTATATGACAAAATATGGCTATATATAATGAGGAAAAATAACATTCATAAGTTCATAACAAATCAGGTAGGATTACATGCATGCAACTTTAAATTACAGAACATTTCTCAGAGAATTATACAACTGCTTTAGTCCTAACAATTGCCTATTTGAGAAGGATAGGGGAGAAGAGAAACAAAATATATCAAAGCATTAAAAGGAAAAAGGATAGTTTTTTTTTTTTTTTTTTTTTTTTTTTTCTTTCTGGAAAACTAAGTGCATTTTATCCACACTGTCTTTTATAATGATGTTATTCTTTGCAAGCCAAACTAAAGAAATAGCCTGCAATGCAAACACTGGGTTCAGCAGGAATATTTAATTGCCTTTCATCCTTGTAAATGTATTTTCAACAGTTTTGTGATTCAAAGGTACAATTAGAGTGCTTATCCTTTCATTCTTTCAAAAAAGAAGGTCATATTTCTTGCAGAGAGAAATTTTAATGGCTTTGCTTTTTTTCCCCCTATATCTGTAGGATGTTTTACCTTGAACTCACATCACAGTGAGTCTAAAACTTTCTTTGGAATGCTTTATGGACCAGAAAAATGATTGGAATATAGATCTTCGTTAGTAATTGCTACATTAAAAAATAGTCAAATTTACATATCTATAGAAAAACTTCTCAGTGGAACAAGTCTTTGAAAAAAGCACTGCTGAATAATTAATATATGTGGAAGACACTTATTCAAGCTGGGTAAGACAGTACTCTCCAGTACCTTATTATTTTCTTAATTCTATGTCTAAGATTATTTTTGTGAGATCTTTTAGTACAGAGCAAAATAGGAGCTTCTCTTTATACTCTTAAAGACTAAATGGTTATAAAAGTGAGAAAACATACACCACACAAAATAAAATTCTCTTATCAACTGAATGTATGTTGAAGGGAAGCAAGCACACTTACTTTCTACAACTTTAAAAATACACTTCATATCTTCAGATGTTTAAAAAATAACCTAATTGACTTTATAAACAACTTGACATGTTCTTAATAATACAAAGGCTCGTAATGCACTCAGATTACTTCTGTAAAGTGTTATGTCTAACGAGAATGTCTTATTTTATTACATTAAAGATCAGTCCAGTAAGTATGAGCACATTTTGAGGAGTTAAGGAAAATGTTTACCTCTAGCAGATGCTTTTAATAAAATAAAATCAATAATTCAAGTAAAAGAAAGACAAGTTAACCAGGACGTGAAATATCGTACCAAGAAAAAAGGCTTCACTGATCATCATGCTGATCATTGTGAGGAAAAATCTTTTCTATTAAGAAAATATAAATTATAATTTTAAAAATTATAAAAAGTGCAGAATTTCACTTAAAGTAACATGAATTTTACAGAATTTGTTATAATACATAAAAATACATAACTTCCAACCAGTTATTTATCTTACAAGTTCGTGCAGGTAAAATTGGGAGAAGAAAGAAAAAAGGATGAAATATATAAGAAATTAAGAAGAGAAAAATGCAAACATTTGAAAAAAAGAGGTAAAACAAATTAAAACATTAACCACTTCTCTCCAAATGACCAGCAGAAATATACAATATAGTTGTCCAGACCATCCTTCTTGCATACATAGATATATCTCTCCTGCCCTTCTCAGCAACTCAGTGACTCTTTCCTTTTGAATAAGCTCACTCCTTTTCCCCAGTACCTATTGTACAGTTCAGATTACATTCTTCTCTTTCAGTTCTCACACTAAGAACACAATATGATGTTAGTACTTGCAGGTCTGCTTTATTTCACTTAAAGGGTATGTTCTTTAGTTGCATGCATTACCATAGAAAGCTTCAAATTTATCATGTTTCGAAGCTAAATAATACTCCATTGTATACAAATAACACATCTTCTTTATACATTTTTTAGTTGATGGGCCTCCGGATTGTTTCCAGGACTTAGCTATGATAAATTGCAATGCTATAACAATGAGTGCACATATATCGCTGTGGTAGGGAGGTTTTCAGCTCTTCAGGAAAAATACCTAGGAAGGAATAGCTGGCTTGAATAATCTCTTCAATCCTAGCTTTTGAAGGAATCTCCACACTGATTTCCACAGTGATTGTAACAGTCTGCATTTCCACCAATAGTGCAGAAGGGTTTTTATTTCCCTATACTCCTCTAGCATTTGTTATTGGCTGACTCTTGACATTACCCCTTCTTTCTGGTGTAAAATGGAATGTCACTGTTGTTTTAATTTGAATTTTTTGAGTGACCAGTGATGCTGAGCATTTTTTCACATATTTACTTGCGGTTTATATATGCTAAAGGCATGCCTATCACCATGCACAAAAGCTACTGTCAAAAGGGGTCAAGGATTTAAATATTAAAATAGAAACACTAAATCTTCTGAAGGAAAATGTAGTTAGAAATCTAAAAGATATAAGGTTAGGCAGAGAGTTTATGTACAAAAATGAATCTTCACAGGAAATATTTCATAGAATCAAAAACTGGGATCTCATCTATTTGAAAAGCTTCTGCACTTCAAAATAAATTTCCAACATAATAAATAGAAAACTCGCAAACTAGATAAAGTTATATATGACTGTCCCTCTGTCAAAGGTCCTCTATAAAAACATATAAAGAATTTTTAAAATCAGCCCCCCTCAAATTCAAAGACCCATTCCAAAAACAGACATCTGAGATGAATATATATTTCTCATAAAAAGAAATACAATTGAGATAAAAATCTTATAGCTAGAGGTTATAGTGTTTCTTGTATGAGAGGAGTCATGAATGTATGATTGATCCATTGTAGTGGTAAGAGAGTTAGTAACATTTATATTAGATTCTGCAGTCTGAGATATATATATATATTTCAGAGAGCAAAACTGCCATCTCTATGTGTTAAGATTGCCTATGTGAAAATCTAAAGAATTATTTGGTGAAAATTTTCAATTAATAAAGTACTTTTGGGACCAGCAAGATAGCTCAGTTTTCTAAAGCACTTGCTTAGGCAAGCTTAGGCAGGTGCAAGAGACTGTGGTTCAACCCCTGGCACCCCATGCTATGCCAGCCCTGCCATCAGGGCAGGCTGAGCCACCCAAAAGAAAAAAAAAAATACTTGGAGATGATTTCCCAAAGTAAGTTATTTAAATATCAATCCAGTTATTTAAATATTAATTTAATCTTTGTTCAGTACAACAAAATATTTGGTAGGCATCTTAGAACTTTTATTTCTCAAAGGAAGCATGTGTATGCAACCCTAATGGTAGAAAATTTCTTAAAACATAAACTTTCTTATATAGTGATACACAATATATATAAATAGTATTATGTATTAAGTACATTATGTATCATACTATGCAATATATGTCATAAGGATATGTAACAAAAGATGTATAAGACTTGTTTTGAAAACATTTGAATGAAATATTTAAATTTTTCAAATATTAAACCATTACCCAAGCAAATATAAAAAATGTACCATGCTCACAGAAATATTCAAATATATTGATTCTCTGCACATCATTTTATATCACTCCCACAGCAACCACCAAACTCCTAAAGTTAAATAGGTTATGTTTAACTTGATAAAATAATTTTTGAATACATATAGGACAACCATGACTAAACCAGACAGCTTCAAATTAGAAGACAAAAGATTTTTTTTATCATAAGGAAAGAGAACTGTTGAAAAGAAACACATATCATAAACAATTCCTTGAGCCCTATAGATGTCTTTTTTCTTTTTATGTCAAGTTTTCACTTTGATTAATAGAAAACTCTATGTGTAACTGGAACACCACCTCCCTAGAATCTTGAATGGAAAACAGGAAGGTCCAGTAAAATAAATATCCAAAAAATTTCATTAGAAATGAACTGGATTATTGTATCTCCCTTGGATAATTGTGATGCTACAAAAATATGAACAGCATAAAATTTGGACACAGGTGTTAGCTGATTATTAAAAAGCATTCTGAATTTTCACGTTTTAATCAGAAAGCACTTTGAGAGTCGACTACAGCAAGTAAAGAAACAAAGGGAGACTTAAAAGTGAGGGTTTTGGGAAAAATCTAGCTGAAAAATGACAGACACTTTAGGATGAAGACAGTGAAGAACATTAGAAATGCTCAAATTTGGGGAATATGGGAGAGGCATGAGAGAATTGAGAAATTGAAGGTAACTTCTAAATTTTGGCCTGAGAAACTGCCTAGAGTGAGATTGAATGACATAATCTGATTGTCAGATAAGAAATTCTGATGCTGCAGTTCTAGACCAAGCACCATGAAATTTGAATAAGATCTAACGATAAGAGATACTTAATACTTAGTCAAAATGAACATGTGGTCGACTGGCCCAGTAATTGGCTGCCATGAAATTTGCTTCTAAATGAACTGTGACTAATTGCTGCTAAATCGGTGGTTTAGTGGTATCATCTACCTCCAGTGCATCTACCAGAGTGACGTCTGTGTTCCCATGATGGGGTCTGAAAGCCAAACGGAAAGCATGCCCTGTGAAGGAAGAGTCTCAACCCCAAAACTGATTTCCACGAATGCCTTCACCACTTAACCAAGACTGTTAGTCCCCTCATCTATAAGTGGTGATAAAAATGCAAATAATTCCATAGGACCATTCAGATGAATGAAATGAGGGCTGGGAATCAGTAGAGGGGTAGGGGTACTGTAATTGTTTAGCAAATATTAATTGTGATGAAAATGATGGCTAGAATTGTGATGATCATGAATGAAATCATGATGTATCACTGTTGATTGATACTTAAGACAACTATGCTAAAATCATTTTTCTTTAAACCCATTACTCATGCTTCAGTCACTTTTAAGAGTTTGATAAATGAAGACAATTACCTATGAGTGCTTAATAGTGGAATTAGGAGCCACAGCCTTCCCATAGATAAAATATATTAGGTTTTTATTTGCCTCCAAACAACATGACTCCACTTTCTCTCTCCGTTCTCTTTGTAAGGAGAATAACATATTCAGGTTTATGTATATGTTAGCATCCTTTAGGACTCTTTAATCTCTTTTTGAAGCACTACAGAAAGTAATGAGATCCCCAAAGAAAGCCTGAAGGGCCTCTAAATAACCAGAAAGGAATAGCTAATCTCCTACAGCCAAGCCTTGTGAAAAAGCAATTTGTTCATTAATGATAGAAATAAAGCATCTTCACTTGAGGATTAATCTTCATCTTCCATAAAACAAAATCACCTTCTCTATATATGTGAAAAGAAACATAGACCTAGCTGGAGTTACTGGAGTAAATCTTCCATAATACATCAGACTTAATAGTGCTATTAAAATTATTTTAAAAAATAAAAAGAAAGAAAATCTCATTAGCACCTTATCTCTTGGAGCACTTAAAGGTAATCAGCAAAGGAGGGGGTCTTGGAATGTAATTAGTGGCTGTTAAATTTAGAGAAAATTAGAGGGGATATTCCCTTCCCAGTTGCTACTCAACTTTGAATCACTGGGCTGAAATTTTTAAGGGCTGCTTCATTAAGGAACAATCACAGCAGGTGTACTTTCCCATGTTAACATAAGAGCCAGCATGTTTTATGACTCCAGTCAAGACAGTGGGACACAAAGGGGATATTTCCTAGCACAGCACATTCACTTGTTTTTTTTAAACTTCTGTATACCTACAACACTAGGTTTCTGACAGCATTAAATATTTGTATCACGCATTGTATGTGGATTATGGCTTATATTTGTCTCATTTTAGGTTCAGTTTATGTGCCACATATTGCATTTCAAAATTTCCTACACTCGTTTCCTTGGGCTCTGACAGCACTCAGGTGTGTACCAGTACAGAATTACCTACTTTAAGAATGGTAACACTTGTTATTCATTTATCTCTTTATGTAGCTGGCTGGAAACCTCCTATTTAGATGTTATGTATTTTTTTTCTCTCTAGCTGTATGCTATTTATTATTTATGAATGATTCAAGTGACTTATGAAGAATAATAATTTGATCTTCAAGACTAATTTACTAAATTTACTTTAATGTTTGTTAAACTTATGAGGAATAAATGTGAAATAAAGATGATTATATATTGGACTTGTTTCTTTATTATTTTTTATTTTTTCGTCTTTTTGAGACAGGGTCTCGCTATGTGGTTGAGGCTGGCCTTGAGCTCACTTTTGTAGCCCAGGCTGGTCTCGAACTCGTACCAATCCTACTGCCTCAGCCTCCCGAGTGCTAGGATTACAAGCATGAGCCACCACGCCCGGCTGGACTTGTTTTTTTAAAACTCTTATTTTTTATTATCACTTAGTTTATTTTTTAAAACACTATCAACAAATTATTTGCTTCCTTCTATTCTTGTCTTCAAATGTGAAGCCATGTAAGATAATTGCTTTAACCTGAACATTAAACCGCCGAAATCACATAGGAAGAAATATCACTATATATGTGTAACACACAAACTACTAATTACACAACCACAATTTTATATTTCATCTCTAGAGATTATTATTTATATTTAATTGCTTAGTTTTCTAAGCACACAAATACAGCAGCTTTTGTATGTTTATTGGGAGGAGATAAACAAACCTGTGAAGCCACAACCTTTAACTCAAAGTCTGTGCTGATAGGCTAGTTAAAACCCTAACAGAAAGGCCAGTAGTTTCCACAGAGTGCAAGAAACTATGGCTGTAGCTAATGATAAAGAAGGGTAGAAAATAGAAACTTCGAATTCTGCAACTGCTTTGTCCAAGTTTGTGGCTGACCTTATTCTTGAATTTAGTACTGGTACTTTAAAGTGGAACGCATAAAAATAAAAGAACTAAACCAAAATTGAACTAATAACAAAAGGCATATAAGCATGTATATGTATTAAGTATATGTATATTTAATATATCCCATATATATATATATATATATATATATATATATATATAATTTGTCCAGTTGTCACCACATCATTTAGTATTTTTTTTTAATTTATTTTTTTATTTTTTTATTTTTTTTGCGGAGCCAGGGATCGAACTCAGGACGTTGCACTTTCCAGGCAAGCACTTGTGCTCTTGAGCTATCTCCTTGGCCCACATCATTTAGTATTATGATTATATTTGCTTCTTTGATGCAATATGGTACAAACATGAAGTACTGTATTTACACGCATCCGAGAATTTATTTTAAATATCTTACTCATTTCCAATACCACTCTGACTTAATTATTAGATTACATAGTATGCTTTCACAGAAAAGATTACTTTTCTTCTATATTAACATCAAATTTTAAATTATTTATTTTGTTTTGTCCCAAATGAGAGTCATTTGCCTCTGGTATGAGGGGTACTGATTTCTATAATCTACTCCTTTATCTTTATTTCTTAATATATTTTTATTTTATTTGTGCTTACTTGCAGTCCATGCAGTTTATAATCATCTTGGGAAATGGTTACATGTACACATTAAAGCATGCTTCCATTGTTAATACCCTTTCCTTTCCTTCTACCTCTCCTTCCTCCTCCTGCGGTTCTCCTATTCCATTTTTCATTCCCGTCGACATTGTTTTAGCTCCTATTATGATCCACAATGTTTACATTCTTTGAGGTTATTAGGGTTGTTTTTTTTTTTTTTTTTTTTTTTTTTTTTTTTTTTTTTTTTTTTTTTTTTTTTTTTTTTTTTTTTTTTTTTTTTTTTTTTTTTTTTTTTTTTTTTTTTTTTTTTTTTTTTTTTTTTTTTTTTTTTT
>PVJA010003583.1:0-21278 GCA_004027025.1 Myocastor coypus | reverse complement strand
CCAAGGTTATTAGGTTCTTGTGTATAGTATTTCTTTTTAATTTTTTTAAATATATATTTAGTACAGGTTCTCTTTACACAGATTGGACTCCTAGAGATCCTCCTGTTTTCAACCTCTCAAGCTCTGAGATTCTAGGCCTGCATCACAATGCCGAGTCTCAGTGGCCATCTCAGTGTGCCTCGAGGGCAGGGCTGGCACAGCTTGCCGGGGATGGAACCCCAGTCCCTGCCTACACAGTTTTGCTTTACTCTTATTTCACCTTCCCCTCTTCATCAGCCCTCACTTTTGGTCCCAGGTAACTTCGCTATTGCCAGGGATATGTCAGCT
This sequence comes from Myocastor coypus, assembly GCA_004027025.1. Taxonomy (NCBI): domain Eukaryota; kingdom Metazoa; phylum Chordata; class Mammalia; order Rodentia; family Myocastoridae; genus Myocastor; species Myocastor coypus. Next base: position 20,951 of record PVJA010003583.1, on the reverse strand, counting down.
TTTCCCCTTCTGTCCACTCCTCATTATTCTTTTGTTTGTACTTTGCCACATACACATGAGAGATAACATATGATATTTAAGCCTATATGTTTGGTTTATTTCATTCAACATTACATATCTATCTGCACTCATTTCTTATAAGTATCTTAAATTTCTCATTCATTATATCCCAGTATCAATAGATGCCACATTTTCTTTACCCACCTGCTAAGGGGAATACAGGCCTTTTCCAAGATTTGGCTATTATAAAGTATGCTGCTGTAAACATTGATAACATTGGTGAACATGTATCACTGTCGTATGATTCCTTAAACTCTTCAGGGAAGATTCTTAGTGAGAGGAGTGGGGTTTAAGTGGATCACATAGAATTTCTCATTTCAATTCTTTGAGAATCTCCAGACTGATTTCCATAATGATTGTGCTAGTTTACATTCCCACTGTCAATAAAGGGAGTTCCTTTTGCACCACAGCTTCACAGCCCTTGGAATTGTTTTATTTCTTAAAGATTGCCATGAACTCTGGTGTAGGATGGGATGTTACTGTTGTTTTAATTTGCATTTCTCAAATAGCCGTAGATATTAAACATTTTTGGTTTATTTATTGGCTATTTATATTTTTTTCCTTTGTGAAGTGTCTGTTCATTTCTCTTTCCCATTTCTTGACTGGGTTTTTACTTTTAAGTGCCTTATCTTATGTATTTCATTGTGTATTTCAGATATTAGTACTCTGTTTGAGAAGTGGCTGGCAAATTTTTGTCATTTTATGCTGTCACATGTCTCTCAAGCTATTCGTTCTTTTGTTCAATAGAAGCTCAAAGAAAGTTATTTTTGTTTGGAATGTTTTTTACTGATACTGTATCTTTTATCACATTTATTTTATTATAAAGTGAAGCTTCAAATATACTTATGTAAGTCTGTAAAATAACTTATAGCCATTTTTCTGAATTGCATTTCATAAAATTAATTAATTAACTTAGGCACTAAATAACACATAGTGGTATTGAGTCACTCCACTCAAGGACTAGGGATGTTTATCAACCTATTTATAAGTGATATTGCTTGTTTATTTTTTGTTTGTTTTTGTTTTTTAATTTCATTTATTTATTTTTCTTGTTTCATAACCTTTGTTTGTTTATTCACTCATCTTCATGGCCAGCTCAGCCCACCCTGAGGGCAAGGCTGGCGCAGCATGTGGTGCCGGGGATCGAACTGCAGTCCCTGAAGCCGCCCAAGCTTTCCCAAGCAGGCGCCCTAGGCCACTGAGCCATCCCGCCGGGCCCCAATATTGCTTATTTAATATCTCCAAACATCTTAAGTTTATGTCTAAGTATTTGATCATGTTTGTTATTATAAATGTGGCTTACTATCTCTATTTACAAGAAGAAAACTGATTTTCATACCTGTGACCTTGATGAATTATTTTATAAATTGAATTTGTTTTATTACTCTGGTATTTCAGGGAGTGACCAAATTTATTAAGTACCTTTTTGCATCTTTAATAACAATGATTTGAGTCACATTTATTTCTTTAGTATACTGTGGCATATATATAGTACACTGTTAAATAGTAAGAGAAAGATTCATTCTTTTTTTTTTTTTTTTTTCAGTACTGGGGATTGAACTCAGGACAACTATCCACTCTTGTGTCTCCTAATTTTAGAAATGCCTCTAGAACTTTTTCTGATTAAGTAAAATGATGAAGTTATGATTAATCTTATGTATAATGAATTACACTAAGAAAATATTTGTGAAGTCCTGTTATTCAATATTTTTTCAGCCATGTTACATTACCTTGTTTACATGTATACTTGTCAAAATGTGATTCACTTTTGCTATGTGAAAGACTAGTAAATATTTTTTTCAAATGGATGAATAAATAATTCAAACTTATTGATGTAACAGGTTTGATTTTCTATATGTCATTATGCTTTGTGCATACTCTATTTGCAATATGTACTCATTGTTAGTTTTGTGTGGGGAGGTGTATACTTGTATAGACATAGACGAAGGTGCATTTGGTGTTTAGGGAAGCTTATATTTTTATTTAGTGGTCACATACACCTTAGATGTAGCTTTTTCCTGAAGGTTGCCATGTTAGGTGCTTAGCCCTAAGGTCACGACATGAATGCTGATAGACATATTAAGAAGTGCCACCTAAGCCGGGCGTGGTGGCTCACGCCTGTAATCCCAGCACTTGGGAGGCTGAGGCAGGAGGATCCGTGCGAGTTCGAGACCAGCCTGGGCTACAAAAGTGAGCGCAAGGCCAGCCTCAACTGCATAGCGAGACCCTGTCTCAAAAAGACAAAAAAAAAAAAAAAAAAAAGAAGCGCCACCTAGCGGGATGTCCTTTATGCTCTGACCTGGGATTGTGGGACACCAGAATCTCTCTAGTTTTCTGTTTCAAGATGCGATCTGCTGCTCTTCCCTACACACCGTCCCTCCATTTTTAAGTAGTCTTTTCTAGAGCACAGGGAATCCAGTGCTGTGGTCAAAAACGACATAACTGTAAGCCTTCTAAATCTTTTTTAATGAAGTTTGCCTGCTTCAAATATTTTCTTTTTTATGGTAACAGTAAGCAGGATAATACAGGTTATTTTACTCTGCAGCTTTCTCATATCTTTCTTACTTTACTTTGTAGCATGGTTTGTCTGTTAATCATAATGTATTTACTTTCCAAATATTGCTTATACTGGAACCAACACATCTTTTCCTACTTTTCATTTCTTTCAATCGCCCAAATTTTAAGTGAATGATTGTAACATTGACTCACCAAAGGACTTTAATGCATTAGCTTTTCTGCTATTATCCACCTTTTGAATTGGCTTTTGGTCTATGATTATATACCTAAACATCCTTTGCCATAAATTATATTACTATGAAGAATTTGCAGTCCTCTCTTTTATTAGGTGAAGTCTAGAGTCCTTTCTTTTTTTTTTTTTTTTTTTTTTTTTTTTTTTTTTTTTTTTTTTTTTTTTTTTTTTTTTTTTTTTTTTTTTTTTTTTTTTTTTTTTTTTTTTTTTGTGGGACCGGGGTTCAAACTCACGACCTTGCACTTGCCCAGCAGGCACTTGTGCCTCGGAGCTATCTCCCCAGCTCTAGAGTCCTTTCAAAAGGGAATCTCTCCTACAATCTTGATACTCAGCAGACAGATATTATGGAATATGAAAGAGAAAATGGTTAAAATTACTTTATATTGAATTTTTAAAAATATTACTACTTCTTTTGCATTTCTATGTATATATTTCTTTAGAAAAGTCAAGTGAATATTATTCCTTTCTTCAGATTTCAAGAAATATGTTATTTTCATGTTATCTTTTGCTTTGGAAATTTAAAGGTTGTATTAGGTGATATCTTAGAATAGATCCTATCATTGTGAGCTAGTTTATTCAGTCATGAAATGTCTTCATTTAATATATAGATTCAGATCTTACACAAGGAATGCATTTTTACTGTAAATATAGTATGCAGCTTTATTGTGTTATCCTACATTTTCTTCTTTCACAGTTTTAGTTATATTCACAATGGTATTTTTGACTAATTTTCATACTCCCATTTCATTTTAATCTTTTTTTTTTTTTTTTTTTTTTTTTTTTTTTTTTTTTTTTTTTTTTTTTTTTTTTTTTTTTTTTTTTTTTTTTTTTTTTTTTTTTTTTTTTTGTATTTTAAGACAAGGTCTACAGTGTCTACAGGGTCTCACTATATATGTGGGACTCATAGTGATCCACCTGTGTTTAGCCTCCCAGGAGCTGGAAATACAGCTGTGCTCCACAATTCCTAGTCTCAATCGCCTTCTCAGCTTCTCAGTGCACCTCAGGCAGAGGCGGGCAAGGTTGACATGGCAAGTGTGGGCAAAAATCCCCAGCCCCTAAAGCAGCCTAAATAGCTGCTTTAATACTGTGAGCTATTTGACCAGCATCTCGTACTACCACTTTCTATCTGAAATCATTTTTTACTTATTTTTATCTAATTGGGAGCTTTAAGTGTTTTCTTCATTTTCTCTTAAATTTTCACTTTATTCTGTTTTATCCACTTTGTAATTTAGTCTCAATTTCTGATGTCTCATTATAGATTCTTCTCTCTTTCTTTTTTGACCTGTAATCTCAATTCCTTTTTACTTTTTAAAATTTCTGATTCAAAGTTATTTTCTTCTTGCCAGGTGTGGTGGCTCACACCTGTAATCCCAGCACTCGGGAGGCTGAGACAGGAGGATTGATGTGAGTTCAAGACCATCCTGAGCTACCAAAGTGAGCTCAAGGCCAGCCTGAACTGCACATCAAGACCCTGTTTCAAAAAGACAAAAAAAAAAATCAAAGTTATTTTCTGCTTGTACAAATACGTTTTTGGGTTTGTTGAACTTAGGGATTTTGCCTTATAATTTTTTGTCTCTTATTTATCATGCTTATTAGTATGTTAAACAGTTAAAATGTATCTGTCTTACCTTCCCTATAACCAATGCTCTGTCTTGCAAGGATACAGTGCCTGGCACTAAGAGTGGCTTCATCTTTCTTGTTAAGCAATTTTGAACCAGATGCCAGCACTCTGCTCTTCTCTGCTCTGCTCTGCTCTGCTCTGCTCTGCTCTTCTCTGCTATGCTCTTCTCTGCTCTGCTCTGCTCTGCTCTGCTCTGCTCTGCTCAGCTCTGCTCTGCTCTTCTGAGCTCTTCCAGGAAACTCCAGCTTGCCAAGATGGTGTTCCAAAGCCATGGGAGAAAGTTTTGGCTGAGATTTAATGATTTTTTTTCATGTTTGTTACCACTTGTTTTGAACTTTTTTCCATATTCTGTGCCTGGCATTTTGGTTCTTTTTGAAGTTCTGTCCCTTTACTCTTTTCACTTTGTATATATTGGGAAGCACAGAGAGGTTGCAGCATTTTCTTTAACTGTCCAGAATCAGGAAAATAATTTCAGTGTTCCATTTTGCTTTGGCTATGTAGGCTTCTTAATTTACTTCTGCGGTTAGTTTTTCCTTGCTTGTTTCAAAGCTAGCATATCTTTTGATTCTCAGAGTTTATTTCATCTCAGCACTTTTCTACTTATTACACTCACAATGCTATCCACCTCTTACTTCAAATTGTAGTTCAGGTTTTTCTTATCCAAATGTATATTTTTTTAAAAAATTCTCCCTTCTAAAACATGGCTAATCATTATAAAACATAAGTAACATAATGTTGTGATTTGGAGATAAAATTTTCTCTAAAACTCAAGTGTTGGAAGTTTGATTTCCAATGGACCAGTGTATAGATGAAGGATCCTTTGGCCATGACAGCTGTAACTTCATCAATTGATCAACCCACTGAAAACTACTGGGAGATTTTTTATGGTTTATATCTAGATATCATCAAAGAAGATCATGTGTTCACTTGGGGCTCTTGAAGGGTGCTTGCAATGTGGGGGAGTTATATATCTGGCAAACCGTTGCATGAGGTCTGGGTGGAAGAAGCATGTGATTATGGGTGTGGTCTCATGGCATATACTGCCCAGCTCTTCCTTTCTTGCTCTGTGTCTTAACCACTATGAGCTTTATAGCTTTTTGTCTGCCATGCCTGTCCAGAAAGGCATGGAATGGATGTAAACAAATCTATGGACCAAGCAAAGATAAACTTCCTCTCATTTAAGATGTGTGTGTTGAGTATTGGTTCTCAGTGAGATTTTATTGAGAGTACAATCATTGCTATGACTCCTTAGCTATATGGTGTAGAAGCCTTTGAAAGTTGTAGGAGGAGCTTGAAAAAGATTTAATGATGCCTTCCCTCATATCTATAGAATGCCAAATGAGCTGGGGGTAATTTCAGTCAGAGCTGAGATCAGAATGTTGATTTTAAAATAAGAAGATAGAAAAGACAAGTCTCAATGACACAGGTAAAAATAACATCCCAACCTGAAAGTACCTGGGATGAGTTTATGTTCTCTAAAACTGAAGATTGAATTTTAGGATCAAACAGTGTTTATCAGCAGAATATATTTATTGGGGAAAAGAAAACTCCTGTCTGAGAGAGGGACAGAAGGGGGGCCCAAGTGGGTTGTCACTGGGAGGCTGTCTCTTCCGAGGACTTTTATAGAGGAAAACCATGTGAGATGGGTCTAAGGTAGTAGAGAACTCGGGAACTCGCTTAGATGGGCATGAGGTAGGACAAAGCTATGGACAACCAATGAGATTACAAGCACCCTTGCTCAGGAAAAATTGATTAAATACAGTACCAAATGAGGAAGCAAGTCATGTAGCAAGTGAGTATGAATATGGGACAGAATCTCTTCCTGTTGGGGGTTGGGTTACTGACTGATTTGGGCTCTTTGGGAAATGAAATATATTCAGAATATCAATCATAGATGCCCAGCCCTAGGGAAGTATGTATTTGTTTCCTCTTTTTGTCTTAAGGTCTGGACCATATGGGAATGTCTATCTCTTTCAAATTGCAAAGTCACCTTGTCTTCCATATTGTCTCCTTGAGGGCCTAGCCCTATCTAGCTGCCTATAATATTTCTATCTAATTTAGCTTCCTACAGTAAAATGGGGAAGCAGATCATTAAAAACAAAACAAAACAAAACAAAACAAAACAAAACAAAACAAAACAAAACAACAAAAAAAAAAAAACGCATGGGGGCTTTTCCTGTAGAGACTGGGTCCCTAACTCTGGCTTCTTCAAAGTGACTAATACCTATTTAGAGCTTCTATCTCTGATGCCCATCCCTGAGGTGGGGCATGTGGCTGCATTTCTTCACTGTTTTTTTGTCTTGAGGTCTGCCCCGTACTGTGAGTGTCTGTCTTTCTCTCTCCCACAGCTGCAAGGTCTTGTCTTCCATACTGTCTCCTTGAGGGCCTAACCCTGTCTGACTGCCAATATTTCTATCTAATCCAGCTGCCTATAACAAAACCTCCACGAACTGTGTGCTAAAAACATGACACGTTTTTGGCACAGTAAGGAGAGAAAAGATCAAAGAGACTTTTATTGTGTGCATTGGAGTACTGCAGAGAAAGAGAGGCAAACATGTGTCCAGATAAAGGGAGGCGGTTGATTTTATAATTTTCTGTTCAGCGAGAGCCTTGGGGAGGTAGGGTGATGACTTTGTTGGAGCTCTCTTGGCCTGAGCAGGAAGGGATGGAAGAAGCACTGAGAAGAGGAGGAAGAGGTAGTTAATCCGGGCTAGTTGTCATCTTGGGGAGCTGCCATGGTGATTCAGCAAGTTTCCACATGAGCCCAAACCCATCAAAATAAACCTTTCCTTCGTTGTTTTTTGGGTGTCAGGTATTTGGTCCCAGCAATGAGAGAAAAATAAGTGAGACACAAGACATCCTAGTAGCAAACTATGAAATAAGTACTATTTGTGGCTTTTAGTCAAATCTACAATGAACATTTACAGCAAAAATCCAAATAATTATTTTTCAGTTTAGAAAGAAAGAAAGGATCTAGAAAAGTAGAAGAGCAGAAATCTCACTTAGTGTACAGATTACTATTTAAATGGACGCAGAGGGCTGGCCAGATGGCTCAGCAGACTAAACATATGCTCTGGCTAGCTCAGGGACCAGAGTTCAGTCCTCATTTCCTCATGCTACAATGGCCATGGGTGAGTAATGGCTATGGCTCATCAGTGAGTAATTCACTGAGGAGCTCATAGTTCAGGAGGTGAGGCTTTGTTTGAGGTGGATCATTGGTGGTGTGCTCTGGAGGACTCTGCTGTTGTTCTTAACTCCTTCCTTGTTTTATATATTTTTTTAAAAATGTTTGTCTCCTGGCTGTCACGTGTTGAGAAGATTTTCTCCACTGTCTTTGTTACCAAATAATTTTCCCATGGAGCCAAACAACCATGAGCTGATTCTTTTGAAACCCTAAAGACAAATAAATTCATCTTTTTAATTGTAGGTAATGTTTGTTATGTCCCATTCATGGTATCATAATTATTATACCCCCTATGGAGATCTGTGAGGTTTTTAAACTTAGATAAGAAAGACATAGAGTATACTGTTCCACAATATTTTCATTATTCGTAGCCTTCTAGGTTTGATGTCGCAGCTGACAGGCTTCAACATAAAAGAGGAATGAGGTAACCTTCCCACTCCAAAGGAGTTGGGACACCAAAGCCTCAAGTGGTGATTTTCGCCTGCATAAATCCCATAGAACCTGGTTACCAGGGTGTCATCTAATGTGGCAGTTCCTATTTCCACTAAGTACTCAAGGGAACACCCACCCTCCATGTCTGAGCACCTATGCATCTAGCTCCTGCCCTTTCTCTCTCCATTCTGGTCCTCTGCTGTTCATAGCCTAATCATTTAAGGTACTCAAGAGTCTATGATTTTCAGGAAGTCGTTCTGAGCAAAGAATAAAGGTTTTGTGGGACTTGCCTTATAAGTTTTCTTATTTCAAAAATTATCGAGTTCATAAGCACAGTAGCTTTTTTATTTGTTTCAATTTTTGTTATTGTTGTTTCCAACGGACAGACTAGTTTGGTACCAGTTACTCTGGCAGAAATGCAGGGTAGGATCCCATATTTTAAATTTTATAGATGTATTCATCAGGGTTTTCCAAAGAAATAGAACAATTAGTACAAAAGTAGATCTATACCATTGATGTTAGTGTTGTTACACAGGCTCGGTGATATGGCTGTGGAGGCTATACAGAAGCCCTGCACACTGCCACCTGCAAGCTCAAGGCCTAGGAATGTTAATAATGTTACTCTAGCTTGAGACCAAGGATCCATTAACCAAGACTACTGTTGTTCAAGAGCCGCAGAAGACAGATGCCCAAGTTCAGGAACCAACAGAACCTCTGTGTTGAGGCCTTTATCTTAAGACAATGACGTTCAGAATTTGGACAGGTGTTTAGACTTGAGGACATTAAGAGACCAATGCACTGATGAATTTATGTAGTGACAAAGACATCGGGAGATGGGGAAATTTCAGTGCTGCAGGTAACTGGGAATGCAGCTCAGCAGTGTCTGTGGAGCTTTCCTCCAAAATTCTTTCCCTGTCCTTTTGCTTCTTGGCCTTCATAAGTAAGTAGCTTTCTTCTTCCCAATGCTTCTGCTGCCTTTTTTGCATGCTGCAGCCCCTTAGCAAGGGGAGCCAAATGGGCATGAACTGAGACATCAGAAATGGTGAGCCAAATAAACCCTTCTCCTTTAACTTTGTCTTCTTTTTTTTAAGGTGAACTGTTTTGTCCCAGCCACAGCAGGATGACTTACCACAATAAATAAGTATATGACAGTGTGGGAATTAGTTAGCCAGGGAAATATCACTAGTGTCCGCATACAGGAACATAAAGCCAGGGTCCTAAGTTAACAGAGAGCAATGGATTTTCAGTAAGGGATTTGGCTGAGGTCTACAGTATTGGAAGTGGAAGATGAGAAGTAAACATAAAGTAGAAGACGATGGGAACAAGGCCAGAAAGCTCTGAATGGATTTTATCATTGATAACAGAAGTGTCTTTATGCCCACTTCCATCCTCTTCAGGTTTCTTACTTTAGAATGTTATTTTGAGGATTAAATATGCTTCCTCTATCCAAATGATTAGCATTTAGGAAAACTAAAAGCAGATTAAAAAATGTATTTCTGAAATCATAGATTCCAGAGCTGGGTGTGGTGGCACATGCCTATAATTCTAGCACTTGGGAAGCTGAAACAGCAGGACTGATGTGAGTTCGAAACCAGCCTGGGCTACAAAAGTGAGCTCAAGGCCAGCCTGAACTGCTGGTCGCAAAATGATCAAAAAAAAAAAAAAAAAAAAAGTTACACGTTAAAAGTAATAAAATCATAGATTCTAGTAGCACATCAGTAATGTTTCTGATTTTCAAAGTAACCTTATATATGAGCACAAAAGCATTAATGGCTGCTTAATAAGAATGGGCTTACCAGTCTGAAGCACAAGGAATTTCTCTTCTTCATCTCTCATTTCCTACCATTCATGATAGAAATATTATGAATCTTATTTGCTAGCACATTGGTTTGAATAGGAGAAACATTGTATTTTATAAGAAGGTATATCTCCATACTTTTATGCAGTCCTCTGCCTGAACCCTTTTAGAACCCAAGAGCTGATAGTTTTCCTTCCTCCATGTCCACTGTTTCCAAATGCTGAGCTTGAACTCTCACATGCAAGTATTCTTTACTTTTCCAGAGCACGCCTGGTGTTTACTAGAGCATGTTTATGCCTATTGGTTCAGCACTTTAGTTCTCATAAAAAGGTTGCTGGCTCATGTTACTCTAGCCTTCATACTGGATTGATGGGATTTTGACTGAAAAGAAGTATCTATGGTAGTAAATTACATGTACTTTCTGCCAAATTCTGAACCAAAAATATTAGTATATATTCTCTTCACATTCCTCCTTAGTGGGAGGATTATATCTAAGATGAGGTGGTCATATGAGCCCCATACAGTTAAAAGTCATAGGACAGATTTTGTCTCTGTCTTGGGGTTCTAGCCTCCTGGAGTACCCTTTGATTCTAGAGCAGAGGCAAGCCTATTGAACCACAAACCTTTCGAGAAATCATTTCCTTCACCACTGCCACAAATCATAAAGGATATTATGGGAAAACAGAATTATTCATCTTTTTCTTTGAAACTTTTGTGAAATATTCTGATTTAATAGCATTGAAAGTCATCAAAAGCAAGAATATTTTAGGCTGCTAATTTTTATACTGTTCAAAAAATCCATCCAAAGAGACTCACACTTAAAGATTACAGTTTTAGTGTAAGATGTGAAAGTATCCTGGATATTCTAGGAAAATACACTGAAGAAAAAGCTCTATGTCTTTGGATTTACTTTTCTAATTATGAACTTTGTGGAACAGATTGAGATTTTGCAGACTTTATTAGCTCATAATACTTATATACAAATATACTATAAGTAAATTTAGGAAATAAGGGAAACTTTACAATACATGTCAAATAAAATTACAACTAACTTTAGAAAAAGCTGAATTCTTTTGTTAGGTCTCTTTCTCTCTCTCTTACCTATGGCTACCTCCTTCTTTCCTTCCTACTCTTTCTCTTTTTGTCTCTTTATCCCTGTGTCTCTCTTGGTCCTTTCTCTATTTTTAAAAGAGAGAAAGACTTTCTGTTTTCAATTCCAAAGGTTATTTAATGGACACAAATTTTATTTGATTTTATTAAATACCGATCCTGGAAAAAAAAAATACATTTATAATGGTAAGTTTTATGTACCGATGTGACTGGCCGAGTGTCGGAGTATTTGCAGAGTGTAATTCTAGATGATTCTATGAAAGTGTTTTCAGAAGGCATTAGCGCCAATACGCAGATCTGCGTGAAGCAGCTTGTCCTTCTTCACACGGTTTGAGCACCTCACGCAGCTAGTTGACAGCATGAATAGCACATGATTGACCTCCGTCAGACAGGAGGATATTCTCAAGCAGATATACGCAATCGAATAGATGATACAGCATATAATTCTGCTTTATAAAAATTGTGACAAACATGGAAAAGTTTTCACATCTACTTGAGATATAGAAGTTATGACATATTCTCAAAGCAGCTTAAATAACTTGTTATTGTGTGTCTTTATGGATTGAGAATTATAACTGATTCTTCTCACTTCTCTGTATGTTGCAGAGGTTCAGACATACATGTTAGCTCACTAACAACTGTATCATGTAAGGTTGTACATATTGAAACAAAAACTTTAAACTACTACATTATTAATTTAAGAAGACATAATCCTAGCACTCGGGAGGCTGAGGCAGGTGGATCGGTGTGAGTTCGAGACCAGCCTGGGCCACAAAAGTGAGCTCTAGGCCAGCCTGAAATGCATATTGAGACCCTGTCTCAAAAAGACAAAAAAAAAAAAAAAAATTTAAGAAGACTATAAATAAAGGGAGGAGGTGAAGTTTAAGCTGCTACAAGTGACTTAAGATGTTTAAAAGAACAAAGCTTCATTTAAAGGTCAATGACCCCTTAATGTGATAATTTTTAGGATGGTAAAACTTCTGAGTATTAATTAGCTACACTGAATTTTACTGAAATGTGTGAAATTTATACCAGAGTACATGACACAACATTGTCAACAGATTTTCCATTATTTTTAAACATTTATCCTAAGGTATGTTTCATTGATAATTCACTATGTACAGCACTTAGTAACTAGGTAGGTAATAATTTCATTTGAGGATAAGAATTAGTTGAAAGGTAGAGAAGGAAAACAAAAAGGTTATGGAATTTAGAAGATAAAAGAAAAAAATTCCCATATTTTTGTTCATGTAATCTTATGGGGCTTTGTGAATCACTTTATTTCTAAACATTACTCCTAATTTGTTTGTAAATATTTATATCCCTATATGTAAAACAGGAGAAAACAATACATTTTAATGAAAATAAAAATTGACATATAAATATTTTTGCAAGTAATAACTTTATTTAATTGAATCTTTTACAGTCATATATTTTATGTGTGAGAAATTGACTGTCAATATATATTTTGGGGAACAAATAAGAGAATTATTCTAAAAAGAAATATGGCTGAGAGGACAGTAAGACCTGTAAGAATTAAATTGAACATAAAAAAATAAAACAAAGGCATTTAAAATAATTTTTATGATGTATATAAACCTTCTAAATATATAGTACTTTTGTTTTCTTTGTTGTAAGTCTATACGTGTGTGTGTGTGTGTGTGTGTGTGTGTGTGTGTGTGTGTTGCTTTTAACCATTAAATATTAACTTATCTCATCTTGAAGAAGCTTGGAATTCATCCATTTTTGTCTAGTGGGATGAATGAATTTCCATGAATGGAAGAAGCCAACATTATTTCAAATTTTATCTCAGCAAGTATGAATATGCTGCAGTTGCATTTCCTTGTCATAATTAATTCCTGTTGGAAAACTTCACAACCAGGAGTCGGAAGGCTAATGCGGCAGGTTTAGCTTCCTGAGGCCAGATTTAGTCTGAAGCATGTACAGCTGCAGAGATCCAGGAAGTGTGGAAGTGGCTCAGGAAATGATGAGGTAGGCTTATGTAACACCAGAGAGCACAGCTTGGCAGGGCAACATAGAGGTTTGTCATCTCCAGCTTTAGCTAGAGCATACCAGGAGGAACAAGAAATATATCTTTCTCTTTAAGCTTTGACATTTCTTTGGCTCTGAGTTAATTGTCCTGTTTACATATTGGCCAGATGGTAAAAACAGTAGGGCTTCCTTACCTGTGTTAATCTTGTGAATACCTAATGTATTTTTCTCCATGCACGCTTCTAGTTTTAGTTTTCTTTAACCAGAAATAGGTGTTATTTTTATCTTATTCGGTTTGTGTTTTGGGTTGCTTTATTTTGTTTCATTTGAGGTAGGGTCCTTCTCTGCAATGCGGGATGGCCTTGGATTCACTGTGTCCCTCTGTGGTGCCCTTGAACTTGCAATCCTCCTGCCTCAGCTTCCTGAGTGCTACAGTCGCAGACCTGCCCTATTTTGCCAGACAGTGACATTATTTTATAAGTTGTGAGTTCAGGTACAAATGTGTCTTATTTTATGAAGCAGTGTGTTCTTAGAGGTACCACCTTAAAATACCTAATCCTATTAATTTCATCTAATCAAAAATTAATTTAAAAATCCTCAAACTAATTTGTTTGAGAAATAATTAGCAATACAGAACTATCTTAAACGACAGAAAACTGTGACAATTGTGCATTTTATTTCAGATCATTTATGGCCAATAATGGATAGGTGTCTGAAAAGATGGTTGTTGTGTCTATAGCAGTAGCAGAAAAGACAGAGAAAAGTTTTGCACACTTCTTCTGTTTTCCTTCCTTTCTTTCTGTGATGCAAGTTATATTTTAATTCACTCTAGTTTAAAATAATAAGAATTTTGTTAAATTTCTCTTAAGAATTAGTGTATGCCTATTTCACTTAGCACTATATCATAAACTTGGCAACCACGTAAAGTTATGGCGGCTGGGAAATAAAGATTGAGTCCCTGACAGAGCCTATGTCTGACAGGGACCCATATCCATGTTGTAACATCTCCATTATAACATATGGGAGAGGGGATGCATCACCTGTCTGTTGATGCTTCTAGGTTTATCTCCCTTTAGTTACAAGGACCCAAACAAAGTCTCCTTTGTAAGGACACTGCTTATAGTATGTAAAAGTTTGTGCATGTCAAAATTCACGTTGAAACCTAACTAACATGGCTTTAGTGCTAGGCGATGCAATTTGGGGAAGTGATTAAATTCTAAGGCCTTCCCCTTCAAAATGTGGATATTAGCCTATATCATAGGACTGAGACAACTGGCTCTTCCTTCACCACCTAAGGTAACAGTTAACTCTGTATGTGTGCTGCAAAACTAAGCTCATGACCAGTTAGAAGGCATCATTCTTGAAGAGGAAAGCAAGCCCTTACCAGATCATTAGCTATCTAGAGTCTTGATCTCCAACCTCTCAACTTCTAGAATATAGCACTTTACTTCTAAATTACCCACTGTAAGGTCTATTTATCTAAGAGCCTATATAAACTACAACAGGAGTCACTTGGAATCATGAGCACTGCTCTGTTAGGATTTCACAAAACCCACTTCCTACCATCATTGCCTTAGGGTTTAGCTTTCTCTGTATAAGGTTTGGAAGGACACAAACCATGAAAATATCTGAGTATTTCTAAAAGCAAACTTATGATCATTTTCTACACATGATTTTAATCCAAAACATGCAAGAATAACCAGACCATTTGATGTGCTTATATCCCAGAGGATTTTTCCTTGGCATGAATATCTACACTGCAGGTCAATAGTCACTGGAAGAAAAAGAATTAACAAGTCTGTGACTCAGCTCTCTGTAACACAGCATCTCCTTGGAATGGCAAGATTCAGCCGTCCTGCAGCCACATTCTCAGGTGCATGACAGAAAGAATTAAGAGAAACATTACACTTGAAAAGCTTGTAGAAAGGTATGTGCAATCCTCTAAAATTCTTATTGCAAGTAAACTTTAAATTATGGGACATTTCTGGTTGCAGGATGAGTGTTAGTCTCGTGGATTTGTGTCCTTGGAACTAACAAGGTAGAAGCTGAGAAGCCCCCAAAGGGCTTCTTTTCTGAACAGCATTTCACCTACATTGCTGAGAACACATCTATTATTCCAAAACTAAAATACGTTCTTGTGCAGGGGACAAGGCAAGGAGAAATAGCATTAAAATATGAAATAAATGGGTAGGGGTAGATGATAAAAATATAAAAAACACATTCTGTGTTATCTATAAAAACCAGAAATGGAAAATGAAAATGAAATCATCTATAAAGGAAGATGGTATTTTAAAATATCCCTATGCTTAAGCCGGGCGAGGTGGTGCACGCCTGTAATCTCAGCACTCGGGAGGCTGAGGCAGGAGGATCGGTGTGAGTTCGAGACCAGCCTGGGCTACAAAAGTGACCTCAAGGCCAGCCTGAACTGCATAGTGAGACCCTGTCTCCAAAAGACAAAAAAAAAAAAAAAATCCCTATGTATATAAGTGCAAGAAAATAAATACTTACGTGATTCCCATGGAAACTTAACTTGATAAACCAACCTACTTCGGAGAACTGTTTAGCAATTGTAGTGGAAAACACACACAATGACAGGTATTTCCATACATAGGTACATAGCACAGAACAATATATTAACATATTAGTAAGACAGATAAGATTAACAGGATCTGGGCATAGCTGGCCCACTAAAATCCACCTAAATGTCCATCACATTACATTGATTAATGTTTGTGAAGCAATCCAAATCAAAAATAAAATTATAGCTAATAAACCATGGCACATAAATCTTACAAATAGAATTTGAATTAAAACTGTACACAGTGTATAGTTCCAGTTAAATATAGTTCAGAGTGGACAAAATTAAGCTGTACTATTTCCAGAAGACAACATAACTGATAAAGATGAATAAAACAAAAATACAAGTGATGCCTTGGTTCACAGCTCTTTCCATAATTCTGGTTGTGTGTGAATTTTTTTGTGAACTAAGTCAAATTTCCCTGTAAAGTTCAGTGTCACCTGGTGCAGAGTTTGATAACGGAAGCAAATTTTCCAGAACATTCTCTTGGTGAAATGAATTGTTCCTCCCCAAAGCATGTGACCCAACGTGGAACTTGCATCAGAAGAATGTTACCATCAGGATAAAAACGCATTACTTGACCACCAGATAGCTCAGTGGATTAAAGCACCTGCTTAGACAGACACAGGGGCTGTGGGGGAGGGCATTCAATCCCCAGAGTGCAGTACAGATTCCATCGCCAGCACATGCTGTCACAGCAATGGTGGTGAGTGCCAGTAATCACAGTTCCTGGGATGCTGAAAACAGGAGAATCACTATGAGTCCAATCTGTGTAGTGAGAAACTGTAGACCCTGTAATAAATAAATGAAAAAAAAAAACTTTCCTGCATCTCTCTCTTTTCTTTATGTAATTTTGTGGTCATTGCTGAGATGTTTCTAATCCATCTGTTAATTTGTGCACATCACAGTTTTTATGAACACTTGTGTATTTATGCAATAGTTCAGTGTAAAAAAAACTATTAAAATCTACCCTATCATCCAATCCCCATTTTCATTTCTCTGACAGTACTGGTAAATATTTGTTTCTGTATTCTATAGTGGTAGGGCATCAACTATAAATTAGAGAATAGTTCTTAAGCAAACTTGCAATATCGACTAAATGTATTTATCAGAGGACATTACAAAGTTGAGATTATTCTGAATCTGTGTTTGAGTTTCCATAAATGTGTGGAGGAGTTACAACTGTGCTTGAGAGTTGAGAAAGATTATTTCATCTCTGAATGAACAATACTTTTATCTACTTCCCTGCGTTTATGTAAAAATTAAGTGGATCAATTTTCTTTCCACAGAATGAACTATCAATAAATCTAAGGTAAAAATATATGTATATCTTCTCAAAAACATGTGCAAAGTAAAAAGAAAGAATAAAAACAGAAAGATGAAAGAAAAGAAAGAAAGAAAGAAAGAAAGAAAGAAAGAAAGAAAGAAAGAAAGAAAGAAAGAAGGCAAGCTACAAATCACACATGCACCCAGCATGAGCAGGAGATTGAGGATTACAAAATATTCAAAGTACTAGAAGTGATAGGACTGGCCAGATAGCTCACTGGACTAAAGCACATGCTTAGACAGAGCATAGTGGCCTTGGTTCCATCCTGGTGTGCAGTGCTGGGCCGATCCAATGGCGCACGGAGGCAGCAGTTGAGACTGGGCGTGGTGGCTCACACTTGTAATCTCAACGCTTGGAAGGCTGAAAACAGGAGAATCACTATGAGTCCGACTTATGCAGTGAGACACTGTAGACACTGTCCTAAATACAGAAGAAAAAAAAAGTACTAGAAGTGAATATACTTTACTATGCAGGTCAGCATGTTGCTAGTTACACAGATAACATCGTATTTCATCGTTGTTTTTAATGATCCCAGGCAATTCATTTATCAAATTGTTTTATACAAAATAGTACTGTAGCAGTAATACCGAGAAACTTTTCTCAGTTTGTTTCTTTGCTTTTCTTTGAACTTCACTTTATTCATTTTGAATTCTAATTCTTACTTTCTCATTTTCGTAATGTTTCTTTGTGCTGTCCTTTATTTTGGACTTTCTTGAAGAATTTCTTTTAGTTTTTTTATAATCAGCTAAGTATTAGTGTTGGTTTTACAGTTGATTTGAATTTTTAATGGGTCAAAATAATTGCATTTGTTGGTATGTCTAATATTTTAAACTTAATTATTTTTATTTAATACACATGTGCATTAGGTTATTTCTAGTGCTTTAATTGTATTAGTCACTCTTCTTGCTTTTTTTTTCTTTCAAAAAAGGAAAAAATAAAAAACAAATAAGAACAAAGAGGATAACAAAGCAACATAAAAAAGTAAAACTAGTACATAATTTTGAAACAAGAATAAATAACTAACAATGGTTGTTACGTTGCATATTGTTATCAAATTTGTTGCTCAGATTGGCAGATATAGGCATGTAGGATTGCTCAAACATTAACTCTTCCTTTCATTAAAACGTTCATTTTTTCTTTGTCCTTTTATTTTTTAATTTATTTTAAGCAAAATATAGAAATAATAGATAAAACATTAGAGATGATACACATTTAAAAAAACAGGATGAACAGTTTTCAACCATGGTTGTCATATCGCACATTGCTGTCCTTAATGCACTTGCTCAGATTCCAGATATTAGCATATAGAGCTGGTTAAAGTAAACTTTCACTACTACCTTAAAAAATTAATAGAAAGGGACAGTATAATCATCTTAGCTATACTATGTGTGTTTACGCGTTTTCTTCCCTTCCTTTTTTCCTGTCTTTTCTCCTTTCCCTCATCTCAATTGTTCATTCCTTTTTTTTTTTTTTTTTTTTTGTCTTTTTGAGACAGGGTCTCGCTATGCAGTTGAGGCTGGCCTTGAGCTCACTTTTGTAGCCCAGGCTGGTCTCGAACTCGCACCAATCCTCCTGCCTCAGCCTCCCGAGTGCTGGGATTATAGGCGTGAGCCACCACGCCCGGCTATCAATTGTTCATTCCTTATGTTCAGTTTCTTTCCACTTTATTATATCTACTATAGTTTTCACATTTTATTTATCCCTTTATGTTTTTAAGCTAGAGAGGCAATATGATGTTTACACATGTGGTTCTAATTTTTTTCACTTACCAGTATATGCTCTAGTTGAATCAGTTTATGTTATTTTTAATTTATGAATGTTTTATTTTTATTCTAATATGTAGTATTCTATTGACATTATATTGTACTAGCAATTTTTAAATGTCTTTTTTTCAATTATTTTATTGTTTAAATTTAACAATGGTTATAGTACATATTTTCATCATCAGATCAGTTTAGATTAATACATATAGGTATATAAGATTGATCAAACAATTAAACATTAACATTTCTAAATCCACATTACTTTTTTTTTTCTTTTCCCCCTTCTTTTCTTTGAAAGTTGACATATTGAATATTGTCCTCACAATCACTCTACAGAGTGCAGTGTGGGCATGACCCACCTCCCTATTGATGTTGCATAGAAAAAAGAAAGAAGAAAAAAAAAAGGAAAGAATGTACTTCTCTTTGGACTTAGAGGAATCACATACATACACAGTAAAAAGTTTTGCAATTGCAGTGTGCCACCAGTGAAGCTTGTGATGTTGGAGGCTATTGAATCTAAGCCTCCTAAAGCTCATCTCACCAATCTAGCTCTGTGTTCCATGCATTGTAATTAAGGATTTTTTTTTTCCTTGCTGGGTGGTTAAGGGCAAGTCGAAGCAAGACCTGTATAACAAAACATTCTTTTTTTTTTTGTATCCTCCTGGGTCAAATCCACTCAGGATTAAATTTGAGACCATAGACAGTACTTTGTAGAACTGTTGTTAGTGTCAGCCTTCGGGACGAGTCACGGCCATTCCTTGGCCATTTTGCTTTCTGTGAAAGCCTGAGAGAATGTTTTTCTCTGGGTGACTCTCCTTAGACGCAGTGCAGTTCATTCATCCCTTTCCTCTGAGGTCCCATAATCTCCTGGACCAGGAAATTTGGGACACCTCTGAGTTATAGGATAGTAGAGCACAGGTTGTCTTATATCCTGGGCCTTTATTGACCTTGAAGGGCTAGGGCCAAAATATTGGCTATCCTTACAGCCCTTCTTTTTCTCCAGTTGTCGGTCTGTTAACTTACATTCTCAACCCTCCAGCAGAAAAGCTTTGTGATACTATTACTCTATAACATAGGTACTGGGCTTATCATCACTGGCTTTCTGAGTATCAAATATCTTTGACGTAGCTTGTAAATGATATTTTCTGACCATCATTGATATTGTAATAACTTTCCATACAATGTGATATAAGCAGTTACACAATTTTGACACAGATATTTGGAAATTCAAGGAAATACAAAATTGTAGCCTGTCAAGAATATGGTTTTTGGTCCAGTCTCTTATTTTCAAGTCCTACTTTTGAGAGAATGACAGTAACTGAGTTTACACCAGAAGCAGTACATATCAAAAAGACAAGAGTGACATGTATTCCAAACATAATTTTAGCGTTACATTGTGCTATAATCAATATGCTGAACGTTTTGAAGGTTCTTGAGACCAATATCTGACTCATCCTGTGTACATAACTGTATGGTTTTGCTACTGATGTTTTCTGCTTTGTCTGCTTCCAGTCACTTCGTTGTTTAATCCATAACACATTCAGCTGTGTTATGCCCTTAAGTTCTTGTTTTCTTCTTTAAAGTACTTATATTAGGGAGACTATATGATATTTACACATATAGGTCTGGTTTATTTCACTAATGAGTATATGTTCAATATACATCCATTTATATATGGAGTCTTCAAACTTATCATTCTTTATGGATGAGTAGTATTCCATTGTATAAAAATACCACTTTTTTTAAACCATTCTTCAAATGATGGACATTTTGGTTGTTTCCAAGATTTGGCTATTACAAATTGGGCTGCTATAAACATAGGTGCACAGATATCGCGATGGTATGAAGTTTTCAGTTCTTCTGGGAAAATTCCCAGTATGGGCATAGCTGGATTGAATGGAATTTCCAATTCTAGTTTGTAAGGATCCTCCACACTGCTTTCCATAATGGTTGCACCAATCTGCATTCCCACCAGCAGTGGAGAAGGGTTCCTTTCTCCCCACAGCCTCTCCAGCATTTGTTGCTGGTTGATTTCTTTATGATAGCCATCCTTACTGGGGTGAGGTGGTATCTAAGTGTTGTTTTCATTTGCATTTCACGAATAGCTAGCGATGTGGACATTTCTTCATGTATTTGTCGGCTTGCTGTATTTCTTTCTCTGAGAAGTGAGTGTTCATCTCAGATGCCCATTTCTGGATTGGGTCTTTGAATTTTGGGACCCTAATGGTTTTTAGTTCTTTGTAGATTCTAGATAGAAGACCTTTGTCTGAGTACTTGTTAGTTATAATCTTTTCGAAATTTGTGGGTCGTCTTTTCACGTTGTTAGTGATTTCCTTT